>OY829913.1:180618260-180708084 GCA_963691935.1 Nephrotoma guestfalica
CTCGGCTCGACATGTAAGATATTTACCGTCATCGTCCATTGTTGGTATCAACGTCAAAACGCTTAGTGACATGTTGCCCTTTTCTGAAAACTACATAAAAAAAAATTAAAGTTAAATGTTTGTTTGAAATTTACTCAAGAATGTAATCATATTGATAAATTAATCAATGCCTATACAAATATATATGTATTATCAGTGTCAAAAGCGTTCATTGTTTTCACGGTGTTTAATTAATTAGTTAATTCTTGATTTTATTTGCATATATAAAGACTATTTTTTACAGACCCCACTGGGCATTCGCAAATTTTTGCCAACTAGATTTGGAGATTGAGGATGGGGTGGAGCTGCATTTGACCGTGCACCATGACCGAATTGAATTTTCTTCAAAATGAATAGATGTAGCGTAGCAACCTTGTCCCTCCCGAGCTTAACCAGAAACCTTTTTAAAACTCTGTAGTTTGCTAACTTTTATAAATATACAAATGACAGACCGCTATGACAGACAAAATGTAGCGAAAGTGATCCTACTATTGTTCAGCTAAACATTAAGTGGCATATATTTCAAAATAAAATTGTACACATAAAAGTTGAGAAATTAACTGAATAATTAGTTAGCTCAAGTTAAATTTTTCTAACTGAGATTATTATGAAAAACACAACAGCGTTTTGATTATTAAAATATACTTACCCCATTTGGAAAATATTCATTAAAAAATTGTACCCTACTTACATTTTTTGTGGAGCGTTTTATTTGATTCGGTCCTTTCCACCATGATATCACTGCTTCAGGTCGAGATCCCGAGCTTTGACATTCAATGTCATATCGTTTTTTCAGCCGATACAGACTTTTCCTTGGTTAATATTTGTACAGTTAATGGTTTTACTAAAATTAATCAAACAATAATCTTACATTAACACATTTATTAAATTTAACAAAAGAACAAATCTTTTACTTACAATTAACATCTAATATAACAACTTTGTTATTTGGTGGTGTTAAATTTGTATTACTAGCTACACAAGTTAAACGAGCATTTAAATGTTTTCGCCCTATATTTTGATAAACCAAATGGTTTATTGTTACGCCATTCGGTCGATATTCATACGAATCGTCTACTATAATATTGTCTAAGTACCATGTTATGCTAGGTCGTGGTCTACCTAAGAAGAAAACAAAATTACCTTAATTATTATTATTATTTCGCGAATAAAATGAAAATCAATTTATATTTGTTAAAATAAAATAAAATAAAAATTATTCCACATTTACATAATTATTTATGGTAGAAAAAAAACAGAAAACCATAATCAAATTATTAGGATATATATAGCACGAGATACGAATCGAAGTATGTTTGCTTGCCAGCCCAAAAATAAAATGATAAAGTTGTTATTGTAACAAAGATTACATTTTTGGTTCATTTCCAAAATTAAATGAAAAATATTAACTTTTTTCATTCTTATTTTAAAGGGGGGAGGGGGGGGGGATGGGTTCGCTACGCAATATTTTTTACTGTTTTCGAATAAATAAAATGTAATGAATTTTAAATTAAATTGAAACTTTTTGATGAAATATAATACAATTATTTGAAATATATAGCAACATTTTTATTTTGGGCTTTATTTCGTATTTTCCGAGAATTTAGAATGTAGGATACAATTATTTGTTGTTTTCTATGGTGGTCGCTAATCTACTCGACGAATAAGCTAACATAGATATTTCTTTGATCCTAGAAGTTGATTAGGTTAGTAGTAGTAAATTAGAGATGATGGGTAGGGCTAATTAACGTGACACATAAACCATAGTCAATACACCATAATTCAGTACCATTACTTCATTACGCCTTGTCACTCAAAATTAAATATTACTAAATTTGGTTCTTGTTAATGGTGGATTCTAACATCATAACATCGAATACATGTCGCCTAAAATTTGTACACGAAAACGTAATTATATAAAAAAAAATAGTCATTAAGATGACACCCAAGCAATTTCATATTATACATTATTTATTCTAAACACCCTCGTAAAATTGACTAAATGACAGTTTTGAGGATGAATCCTGCTGCCCATTTTTATACTTGTACCTTGATATTATGTTTTTTATACGATATTTTCAGTTAGCTGTGTTTAATAACCGAACAATAGACCGGAATTGTACCTCAATGAATTTAAATATAAAAAATCTTTTGCTAGTATTACTGTTGTTGTGTATAGTATATTAGAAAAATATCAAATTGTGTACGGTTTTCATTCGTAAATAAAAAGCAAGTATAGAAATTGCCTTATTTCATTTATGACGTGTTTTGTTCATTGAACAAATATAATTCAATTAATTATTTTACGTTATATACAGATATTAAATATTTTATAATTTAAGAAGAAAATAGAACGATGCGGTTGTTGAATTTTCCAGGTAAATGTAGTTTGTGTATTATACGAAAGATGGCATTGAATTTTGTAAATTATTTTATATTTCTTGATTAAACGAGCCTGGGATTCATTAGTGGATAATTTATAAACTTTAAAAGTAAGCAAATGCGCAGTAAAATGTGGGGACACAGAAGCATCAAAATTCAGACATCTGTAGTCATTGAAATAAATACAAATACCGTTAAGTTCGAGTATCCGGGATTGGCTTAATCTTTATTTAGCTTCATTAACTTGGTTAAAAAATTTCATTTTTGGTTATATAACTAATTTTCACTATCGAAGTTAATAACTGACATTTGACTGACCAAATTATTGGATGTGGACCAATTGTAAGAGGTAAATAAATGCTGAATGTCTTCTTTACAACAAGGTATGCGGCAAATTGGAGTGCAGTTCTAAAAAGTAGAGAAACCGAAGAAACTTAAGGGAAATGGAAATGGTTTGTGCTTTTGTCAAAGAAATCTCTAGATATGGCGGTCGTTCTTTAATTTTGTTATCCCAATTTTAACAAGAAAATGCGCTTGTAATAGTTTTTAATGCAGTTTATTTTATTGATACTTTTGAAATCGTTGGATTTTTGCAATAAAATAGCTTAATTAACTTTTTAGTTTTCATTACGCCAGATATTTCTACTTTATTGTCTTCATCTATGGCATTCTTATTATAAACTAATGTGATAATGTAATCGTATTAATTAACTGGTAGTTTTATAAATATCTAAAAATCTATACATAAGGAAACATGTAATCTTAATAGATATTAGCACTCACTGACTGACTCACTCGTGAACGCACAGGGTGGCCAAAAAAAAATTCGTCCGTCTGATTTTTTTTTTCAAATTTTCGTCAACGAAATACACAAAAACGCAACAAGAATGCAATCGTAAAATGGAAAGTGTATGTGTTATTTTCGAAGTAGAAAAAACGTCGATAACAAGATAAATATTAATTTGACGAACTGCTATTTAAAAAAAATCTTATTATTAAAAATATGAAACCGGAATTTTTTTTGTAAAAAGTTCACGTTCATCGTATGATAATGTTTAAGAGTATTTTATTCAAAGTATTGTCCATTATTAGTTTATACAATTTTTCCCATCTTTCAGGCAATGCGTGGATGCCATGCCAAAAAAAACTGTTCTTCTTTTGAGGCAAACCAGTTATCGAATCATTTTCGTAGGAAGTGAAATGCACCTCAGCAAGCCCGAGCCCCATTGATGCAAATAAGTAATAATCTGACGGAGCCAAGTCCGGCGAGTAAGCCGCATTGAAAGTATTTCCTAATTAAGTGTTTCCAACGTTTCCATGACCGGTTTTCTTTTGTGTGATGGTGCATTATCATGAGGCAAAATCACTTTGTGTTGCCTTTTAACATATTCTATTTATTGTTGGTAGGGTTCAGTATTTACGTTTTTACCAGGTTTTAGCAGATCAAAATAAATCACACTCTTCTGACCCCACCAAATACAGAGCATTGTCTTCCGTCCGAAGCGATTTGGCCTTGTAGTCGATGTCGATGGTTGTCCTGGATCAACCCAAGTCATTTTGCACTTTGGATTCCCAGAATAGATCCATTTTTCATCGCCTGTCACAATTCGATGGAGAAATGACTTTTTTTTTGTATCTGGTGAGCAACATTTTGCAAGTAGTTTTTCTATTTTCATGTTGCCTTTCATTATGTTTATGCGGAACCCATTTTCCCTGCTTTTGAATTTTTCCCATGGCTTTTAAACGTATGGAGACGACTTCTCGTGACATATTCAATCGACCCTAGAGTTGTTTTTGCGTTTAAGCGTCATCCTAATGCAACAATGCTTGCAATTCACTGTCTTCAAACTTTTTTGTGTGGTCTTCGACGTTCTTCGTTTCTCACGACAAAATTACCACTTTTGAATTTATTAAACCACTCATAGCATTGTGATTTACCAAGAGTCTGCGCACCGTAAGCTTTACCAAGCATTCGTTGTGATTCTGCAGCAACAAAACATCAATGATGTCCGCAAATCGTAATATGAGGTACAAAACTCGATATTTTTAACAAGTAAAAAACATGTGGTTTTGTATGGTTATGAATTGGATGTTTTGACAGACGCCAAAAGAAAACAATAGCGCCGAAGACGTGGTTTGTCGAAAGGTATATTGACAGGTGGCGCCATTTATTGGTAAATTCCGATTTCATATTTACACACGTGGTATATTCTGGGGATCTAATAGAACTACTCCAAAAGGAAGAGAGCTATTTGAAGTAGGCAGGACGGTGAGTTTCACCAGTAGAAGCCAACCTACAGAATTACGGACCCAAATAAAATTCCTGACTTGCTGGATTTCTACGAGGTAAATCCGAAAATTACTTAGCAGTCGAAAATGAAGAAGGACTATCTTATGATCATTCTCTAGTTTTAATGACAATAGTCTAGTTTTAGTGACACGGTAATAAGGAAAGCAAGTCTAACAAATAACAAAACAAACTGGGAATACTTCCGGCAGCTAGTGGAATAAAATGTCAGGGTGCAGGTGCAGATCTCGAATGCTTATATGACAGAAGAAGAACTGAAAAGCTTCATTGAAAGTGTACAAAAAGCGGCCTGGGAAAGTGAGAGAGTTGGTTAACGAAAAAAGACCCCGTAAAACCTAAACCACCAACTGGACAAGCAGATAATGAAGCAACACCTATGAGCAAAATAGACGAGGTATCTATGCTACCAAGTACTCTGAAAGAAATCAAACAAGTAAAAAACCTCAAAGATAAAAAATCCCCTGGATACGACTTGATAAAGGGGCAAATAAACAAAGCCCTTTCCGAAAAAGCACTAAAGAAACTACAGCATATAATCAATGCTATCTTTAGACTAGGTTATGTTTCGAGACAGTGGAAAGGAGAAGAAATCATAATGATTCCAAAGCCTAAGAAACCGCTAAACGACAAAGCATCGTACAGGCCTACTTCTTTGTTAACAACATCAAAGATTTTCGAAAAACTTTTTCTCAAGAAAGAATCTTAAACCAGCACATCAATTTGGGTTCCGAGAAAACACTCAACGATAGAACAGGTACATGGAATCACTGATGCAATTGAGGAGGCGCTGGAAAAAAGGAAGTATATTCAGCAATATTCTTAGTCGTAGCCCAAGCACTTGATAACGTTTTCGTGGTTTGGAATTTTAAATCCAACGAGATTTTCCAAAACAATATTTTGAATTTCTAAATTCTTACATTAACGACCGTTACTTACGGGTCAGACATGAAGGGGAATACTCAAAACTAAAGAAAGTATTTGAATGGATTCCATAAGGCAGTGTTCTGGGCCTCGTAGTATACCTCATGTATACAAATGATCATCCAAACATAGTAGAAGCTATAATAGGAACGTTTGCTGATGGCACAGCTGTTATGATCACTGATGCTAGTGTTGATGAATCCACAGGGAAACTACAAAATGCTTTTAATGTAGGGAACAACTGGGCAAAAAAAAATGAAGAATAATTCTAAACGAATCGAAATCAACAGATATCAACTTTACAAATAGGAATTTAGAATATACTCCGATTAGACTGAATTCGTCGCAACTTCCATATGATACAGCTAATTACCTCGGCATGACGCTAAACTCTAAACTCAGTTAGAAACCACTTGTTAAAAAGAAAAGACAAGAACTGAATTTAAAATTCAGAAAATACACTGGCTTATTGGAAGAAACTTCGAACTGACCACGCACAACTAACTGCTGTTATATAAACATATACTAAAATCGATCTGGACGTATGGTATTCCGATTTGGGGCTGCGCAAAGAAAACTACAGTTTAAGTCATACAATCATTTCAAAACAAAGTACTACATAACATTGTGAATGCTCCTTCGCACATTCGAAATGACCATCTCCATCGAGACTTATACATGGAATACGTCAGTGACGAAATAAAAAAATTTGCAAGGAGTCATGTACTGCGACTGGAGCAGCATGATCACGAGGAGCTACGGAACTTACTAAATCACACCAACGGACCGAAGCGCTTAAAAAGAACAAAGTTTTTAGAATTAGTGGTCTCCTGATTCGCTGAAATCAAAGGACTGGTAGAGCTGAAATGAACCGATAGGTTTCATCCCACAAGAATAGACTACTAAATTAATAAAACAATTACACTAAGTATATATAACTATTAATATAAAATTTATTTGTGCAAAATACATTTAAACATACACAATAAGGCTTAAATAATCAATATTGACTGTGGAGAAAATTAACTGCTTTAAACTGCGTTACATTTGCGGTAGAATGGTATCATTGTCACGGCCAAGACGATCGCAAATAAAAAAATATCGTTTTGTAAAGGCAGGCATTTTATATGATGTAAACACGAGAAAAACTCTCATACAAATGCTGGACAATTTTTTTTTGGAATCTCTTAAATGTGGTAGAAAAATAAATTTTCGTTCTTCTGCGCGTGAACTTTGTTTATTTATCTTTAATTTTCTTTGTTACGGTAGTTTTCAGTAGAGATTTTACCGTTTTTTCGCTGTGCTTAATTTGACGATCGCCGTATAATATGTAGCTCAAAGTTTGTTTATATTTATTTGTCCCTTTCTAGCCTATGTAGATAATAGCAAGTTTAAATTACATTGAACTAACTATTAGTTCTACTTCAACTTTACTAATTGACTAAAGATGTCAGTATAATCTAATAAATGAAATGAGTATTTCTAGTTAATTTATTTTTCGTGAAACGTCAATCGCGGTAAAAAAAGAAGTATATTTTACAGGAATACCGCTTAAAAGTTACATTACGGGTCATTGGGGAGAAATAAGCTATTATATTATATTATTATAAAATTTACATTTTTTACTCAACTCATTTTTATCTTTCGATTTATAAAAATGAGAAATCTATGGTAAACTTATTTTTTCTATGATTTTTACTTTAAAAGAGGGCTTAAACTCGTGAACGATGTTTAGTATTTTTAATCTCATATCAGATATTGTTCGTTATATAACTTCATAAGTGAATCTATTGAAAATCTACAAAAACATACTCATCCAACGAATCGAGACGTAATTAGACGATTACTTCACAAGCTGACAAATACTTGTATAAGTATGTAAGCTAGCACTGTTGCGGATGATATACCTACTATTTGGCAAAAGTTTGGTATTTTTCATCAGGAAAAGAGGAATATTATTAGAAAAATCATTAAATTATATGATACATATCGGAATCTCAAAATATAATAGCAGAAAAGGAAAAAGAAGTGAAAGAGAAGTTTCCTTACAAGAAGGACGGAAACTTTTTAACATTCAATGGATGAGAGCAATTCCACATTGGCGACAAGTAGATCTCACGAAACAGATATAAACTTAATCATTTCGGAAACCAGATCACTTACATTTTCTTCCAGCGGCAGTGATCATCAAGCACCAGTAGAAAAGAAACTAAAATCAACAAAAAATTCCGCTTCATCTCACTCATATAAGAATATAGTAGATTGATAAGAATATAGTGGGTGCGTTGGATTAATCGAAAATGCTGCTCTTCTAGTCGCCATCGACAACGGCTCAGGAAGGAAATCAGTGATGAAATATTTAAGTCTTTCAGTTCTGATTATATTGGGATAGACAAATGTTTGAATATATAGCAGATAAAGCAGATATATGGTTGACCGACTGTGCGTTATAGTATCCGGTTATGGTAACACCAAATTGTTGGGAGTTCCAATGATTACACATGGAACAGGCATAGAGTAGTGTAAAATGGTAAATAAAATGCTTGAAGACTGGAATATAACAAAAAATATTAAAGGAAGCATCAAAGCTGAATTTGAACTATTTACGAGATATTTATTTCTACAAAAGATATGAAGAGAAGTTGGCGATGGCTGTACTAATAAAAATATGTCGTCATTTGTGGTATTTGTCCGACGAAAGCATCGCATTCTCTTTTTTCGATGACAGCGTCCCTAGTACAGAGAAAAGAAGAACAGTGCAACAGTTGGATATGATGAGTGATGTAGAGGTCGAGTCTAGTAAGCGCGTTGAGTTGAAAGTTGATGATGTGAAAACATTTATTACGAAACAACTATAGCAGATTTTGTTACACCAAACACTGGCGATTTATTTAAACGGTTCAAGATTTCCACAGATTTCTTAAACAAAGATCCGGATATGTGACCTCAGGATGACAATTTCAAGACCGAAAGGAAGATTATCAGTGAAATAAAAATCGTAAATGATATTGCAGAATGTGGTGTTAAGTTAATAAAAGATTATAATAAAAAATTAACAAAAAATGAAGATGACATGAAATATTTACTAAAAGTCGTAAGGACTACACAGAAGATTTCAACACATACCAAAACATCCTTAATGGGTAGAAGATCATCCTAGATAAATTATTTTTATCATAAAAATTAATTCAAAATATCATTGTAAATGAAGAAACATTATGCAGTTATGATAAAAAAAAAATAATTTATCTTGTTTTTGTATTTTGGAAATTTGGCAATAAAGTCGCTATTTGTTAACCAATTTTCGATATCTTTGATGTTTTGAAAATATAAATATCTCCTCTATTCACCTAAATTTTCATTTAGGCTGAGAAATTTTTTTAAATAATTTTTCTGTTCGTTTAAAAGTGAAAAATTTTTAAAATACCGTTTTTATCTAATTTCGTGCTCAAGTCGCGACCTCTAAACCATCTTCGATTGGCCGAATATTTCCAAACAATTGCAAAACAAAATATTTAAAACTATAAGGGCTTTCTTTAAGAATAATATTCACCATAAATTAGTTTAAATGGAACAAAAATAATTAAAATTAAATTATTTAAATACTTAATTAAATTTGTAATAAAAATAAATTAGTTTAAATTTTAAAAAATTCCGCCAAATATTAAAAATTTATATTTAACGCTTGCTTTCCTAGAAAATTTTTAAAATTTGTTTCAATCTAAATAATTTGATAACCAAGGTTCCAAGTATCTATTTTTTAAGATTTTTAACACTGTTTGCCGTAGCCACTTGGTGAAACACACTTACACGTATTAAACACATTTTAAGCACATGGTTTTCTATTTCGCAAATATTAAATTTTTGAATATTTTAATTAAAAAATTTTTCCTGAAAGTTTAAAACATCACTCGATCGAATTTCAAAGTTTTTAAATTATTTAGAAAATTGTAAATTTGGAAATAAAAAATAAGAGAACTTCCTTTATGCTTTCAAAGATCCGATTACTTTTTATTTTACACAATTTGTAGTTTAATAAAAAAAAATTTCAAATAAAACAGCCCAGTTTCACAAAGTAAACAAAATTTCCTTCACTAAGTAGATTTTTTTTTCTGAAAGGCAATATCTCAAGCACAATGTTTCAATCTGGGAATGTTCGCAAAAGTTTCCTGTGGGTTTTTAGCTTGTAAGTAAGACAACTAACATTTAAATTAGGAATTTTCAAAAACCATTTTAATTCATATTCTATTATGTTTTGAATTAACAATCACAACCCGAAAAATTCAAGACAATATCTGAGATTCACAAATATAAACCAAATATGGAGCTTTTATTCGTTAACTTATGATACCCTCGAGTACTGTTATTCTAAAAAAAAAATAATTTAATATTAAAATGTCGTATATTATAAATTATACAGCGTGGTTTAAATCGCAACTGTAAATAGCCTGTATACCACAATGTTCCCAATGTGGGATTTAGCGAGTCTATAAAAAATGTTTTTAGATTTATATTAAATTTTTTAGTAAGATGAGTTATGTCAATAAACGTAAACCATGCCTGCGGTAAAAAAAATTTAAAACGAACAACATTTGCGTAGACTTAGCGAGATATAAAAAATGAAAACTGTCAAAAGAAATTCGAAAGAAAGGTTTTTTAAAATTCTAACAAATTTTATTAACAATCACTATTCTTTATGCAATTTTGTGAACAAGTTTCCATATGCAACCAATTCACAAATTAAATTCCAGGGGAATTAACTATTTAAGTAGATGTTGCATATTAAATGATTTATTATTTATACAAAAAACAGTTCACGTAACCTGTTTATTGTAAAACATTTTTGACAAACTTTGTTTTTTAAAACAAAAAACTACACATAAATCATTGATAAGATAAAACAAAATATATAATATTTTAGATATCTATGTTTGTGTAGCTTAGGTTTTAAAATAACCGATATCATTTAGGCATAACTTTGAAAAATAAATCTCAAAGGATTTTCCAAATATAAAAACAAAAACATTGGTTATTATATCCTACTTAATTGTGTGTATAATACAATACTTTTCCTTAATTTAAAACAATAGATAAAGAAACAAAAACATGAAAACAAAATCAAAACCAGGCAAAAGTATAAAAGCGATTGTTGATATATCCCAAAGGATACTTGGTCATAAGCAAAACACATCTATATAGAGAATTTATGTTTATCTGAATATACACCATCATAGGCAGAATATTCATTGATAACACAACTAAAACCCATATAACTCTCTTCAGATATCGCTTGTTATTTTAGAAAATTTTACGTGATTTTTTTATCTTTGCACAATAAACTATGTTTGTATTACAGTATAGATTTGCTTGCTGACGTAACGAGGAAAAACTGTAAATAACGGAAAAAATGTCAACAAAAATGTAAGGAAGAGAATTTTTATATTGTGCTTTTCTTTTAACCGACAATCATAACGAGTAAATATTTTTTATTTTGCTTTTACGGTCCCTTACAAAACGTATAACTATGTGTTCCCATTTGTTGTTGTTACATCAAATATGAAAATAAATAAAAATAAACTAAATCATTGAACAGCACAAAAAATATCAATAATTTTATTTTTAAACATTTTTTCAAAATAAAATTCTGTTGATTTTATTTATTTATATTTTGTCGAAAGAAAATTCCATTAATGTTTTTGTTCCAAGTGGTTGAATGAAAAATTGAAATACATTTTTTGTTCATTTCTTTTGTACAGAGAATAAAATGCATTTTATTCTTTACAATAGTATTTTGTTGGTTATCCATCCAGTTCATTTAAGATCGATGTTTTATTGTGGAATTTGTGTTGGATTGTATTAATGTATATTTACGTGGTAACTTACATGTTGTACTACCGCACTATATACTTCCAATGCACATTAACTGAGGGAGAAAGACATAGATTTTAAATGTCAGGCTTCCATAGTACAACTCGTACGTTTTGAAAATGATTTATGTGCACAATATAAGTTGGTAGTTTGTTATGGTTAAAATTCCTTTGAACTCTTATTATATTGAAGCTTCTACAATCGAATCATTTTGGTGTAAGTTTTTTCTTAAAACGAAACAAATTTAATTTCACTCCATTTAATTTGATTTTTCTGGAATCTATAGTATATATTGCAACGTTGGTCAATATGTATGTAATTTGCACGAATTATTTTTTTCCACTGGACGTTTATTTATTTAACGAGAGTATATTTCAAACATCATAAAACGTTTCGAATGTAAATGTGGTGTGGGCCGGACAGACGCAAACTTTGTGTGGGGTTTGATCACAAAGTAAGGATGAGGACAGGAATGGTGTGTCCTTTGCTCAGATGATGCAAACCAGTAAATTTTCCAGTATCCAAAAAATGTAACATATAGTTCAGTAGTAAGACAGCCTATAACGCACATCAAAATCTGCAACAAAAACCGTGATGGTAGATAAACTTGAATTATATATTCGTTCGAAGCATAAATTGATGAGTTAGTAATTTTAGGTTTAGAGTTAAAATGGCTTTTCACTAAAGTAAGGGTAAGTTGTGCAGGTTCGATAAGCATCTATTAAGTATTAGTATTAACATTTTCTTCTAGAGTTTTTAATATTCGATAGCTATTATGGAAAACTCGTGCTTAGATTGAAACGTTATTTTAATCTTCAGGTGAGTAAATGCAATTTATTTTACTCCTCATATGAGTGAATAAAAATATCTTAATTTGAGTGGTTTAGGTACTCGGGTACCTTAAACCACTCAAATTCAGTCTCAAGTTAAGGAATTGATTAATTCAACTTTAAATGAATATTCTGTGAGTCATTCAATAGTAAAAAAGTGGTTTGCTATATTTCGTGATGGCAATTTTAGTTTTGAGGACGATGCACGTCCAGATGCAGTAAAACAATTTAAAGATGACGAACTTAAAGTTTTACTGGATGAAAATCCGTGTCAAACTCAAAAAGTGTTTGCAGAACAGTTAAGAGTTACTCACCAAGCAATATCACCTCGATTGCATGCAATGGAAAAAATACAGAAGGAAAGAAAATGGGTTCCTCATAAACTGACCGAAGAAAACAAAAACCGAGTTGACCTCGGGATGAATTTGCTTTCTCGGTACAAAAGAAAGAATTGTTTGCACAAAATCATTACGTGTGATAAAAATTAGATTTTGTACGACAATCCTAAACGAAGAAAACCATGGGTTGACCCAGGTCAGTCATCAACGTCAGTTGCAAAAATGAATATTCATGCCAATTCATGCTCAGTGTTACTGAGTGTCTGGTGGGATTGGAAAGGAGTCATTTACTTCGAGCTTCTGGAACCTGGCCAAACTTACAGCTGGACGTTAAATTAAGTGACGGTCTGGAGGAAGTAAGACCATTTACGGGGCAAGAAGGCGGAACACATACAGCAAAATCAACCCAGGAACTCATATTCTCCTTAGGCTGGGAAGTTTTACAGCATGTAGCGTATTTTGCAGACTTGACTCCCTTTATTTACCACTTATTTAGATCGATGTCATCATATATGACAGACAGTGCAAAAATGGTTCGGTGCCTATTTTGCTTTGAAACCACCAAGTTTCGATCGGCATTCATCAACTACCTGGTAAATGACAAAATACCATAGATAGTAATGGCGGCTATTTCGTTAATTAATTTTTTGTAACCATTATATTTTCAATAATGTTGAATTTGGACAATAAAAGCAGTTTCTATTTACTTTATATTTCTACACCTAATAATTTTTGAAATTTTTTTTTGCAATTGTGAAATATACGAGGGCGGAGTGAGAAGTCTAGTGTTTTGCAACCAAACGTTCCACCACCTGTCCCATCATATGGCGAAGCGCACGACGTGATATCGAAGATGGATAACAACAAACTAACTGTCGGACGGGGGATTTGCTGTGAAATGCTGTGAAACACTCGAGAGCCAATGTGGTACACTAAAACCATCCCATATGAAGGGAGATCGGCTAAATCGCCATACTTATTGAGAACCAGCTTTGGTGAAGACACGCAAAAAGTGAATATTTAGCAACCTCTGTTCCGACCAGTCATAACATTTGGTATGACGAGCGTCAATAAAAGAAAGATATGTGTACAAAGTGCGAATGAATCATGAGATCAAAAATGACTTCATTGGATTCATAACAACATCTAGATTGAGATGGGCATGTTCTACGATTGCATACCTGGTTGTCTAAAGACATATTGTTAAGGTGGCAAACTCCAATAAATAGCAATAAATAAGTTAGGCAATACTAAAATGACCGAAATCAACCTAGAATTTAATTAAACAACTCAAAGTATGACAACCAAATTCAATGCTTATTGTAGGCGGCGCTATAGTAACTAGAGTAAGTGCAATCACAAATTGCCATATATTCGAATACGTTTTTCCTAACCTATCTATATTTGGAAGTACAATTTTGATGTTCTATAGGTATCGAACAACCGTCTAACAATTACATATTGTATAATAATAATTAATAACTAGTAATAACTAGACACATGGATTATTTATTGATTAACCACTGAGGAACAGTAAAAGAAAATCAAATTCAAAGTATACGAGACATTGCGCCGTAAAAAACAAAAAGTTGACTACGTAATATTTCGTTTGATCAGAATTAAAATTTTCGTTAATTTTTGACCAAATTTTCCCAAAAATGTTGACAATGCAAATAATAAATTAGCAAATTTAGATTTCAAAATTCAAAAATATGCGACATTACATACATATACTCGTATATTATAAAAATATATTTTACAATATCTTTTTGATTGTGTTTCTAATAGTTATTTCAAATTTTCCTTTCACATCCAAACCAGAATAATCCATATCATTAAAAATAATAATAATTACTAAATGAAATTTGTTCCATTGCATAGTGCCACTCCAAACTAAGTCTATTCAACAACTTATTTCAATTAAATTAATAATGGAGTTGTTAATTCATCTTCAAAATGTACAAATTAAATTGTCTCTTTCAAAATAATGTTTTCAATTTCTATTGTTTAAAAGTTTTGTTCGCTTAACTACTACACAATTACTTAAAGAATATATTAGAAATCAAAATTATATAAATAAAAATTGAAAACAATAATGTGCAAGTCTAAAACATAAGCAAGTATACACAAAAACAAGGAAAACAAAAATTCGTAATAAACTTTGAAAACAAATTTAATATTTAGAAGTAAAGAATAATTTCTTACGTAAACAATATACTTAAGGAAGTATGTGTGTATAAAACAGCAACAATACAAAAAATATTTGGTTTTGAAATTATTTTGGTATCTCTTGGAAAAATGTTTTTGCTAATACACACAGAAATACGTTTAGTGTTCTCTACTCATATAAAAACAGGAAAATCTATGTATACTCACATTGATTTTAACCCTACATTGTCTGTGCTTATATTTTTGTTGCTCGTACTTTTTACGTTCCAGAAACGTTTCTTAGAAATATATATATATATATATATATATATATATATTGTTTTATAAAAATAAATTAGAAAAGGTTGCTTAAAGCCAAATTCAATAGAACGAAAAAATTTTAAGAGGTTTTATTTAAATTATATAGATTTTTCCTCTGTTCGATAGACGATTATTTTTCAGTTGATGATGATGATGGTGGTGTTTATGTTTGCAAAACTAGAAAAATTTCAAGCGGATAATTCAAATAATTTAAATAACAGCTGAATCAGTAATCTGCGTAAATGTACAGAGTAACAGTTGACATAATAAAAATATACTGAAGTTTGAAATAATTTTATGATAATGATAGCACTTACCAACTATTTTGCATATTAAGACAGAACACTAAATGCATATTAAAATTCAACGAAAATGTGCTCGCGAGACCATGTGAATTATGCACGTGACTTAACGGCGAGTGTATAATAAAATTCTCGAAAAAAATAAAAAAATAAAAATTTATTTAAGAAATTTCGTTTGTAAGCTCCCACTACAAACAAATAATAATAAATTACAGTGCGTATTAATATGTAAATAATTAAAGCAAATCGATATAAAGATAATTTTAATCAATAATCAGCCAAATTAGATGAACCATATTTCAACAACAATAGTGTCCTTAGTTAAAAAAGTGCCTATTGTATTTCATACAGACAAAGAGGTATCATAACATATAATTATACGACCAAACAATCATATTAAAATCAATTAATTTAAATATAAAAGAGTATAAAATGGCCTTTACCTACCTAATTTTTCAAGCTATTGTGGGTAGAAATATGTTTTGAGGGATTTACAAAAGATGGCGTAACTAGTAATAAATCGCATTAAGAAGCGTCATTATTTCCTTTCCCTCTAAAAATCAGTATGTGTCATTTCGCTGATGTGTAAGCAACATATTTTTTGTGCTCTACAAATGTCAATCTTTCTGCCAACAAAACACAATTTGCGGGAAGCGCTCTTTTTTTGTTTTAATTTGAAGAAAATTGCAGCTGATGGACATCGATTACTGTGTGAAGCATATGGAGAACATGCTCCATCAATAAAAACCAATGACAAAGAATGCGAAGGGAGACCAGTATAGTTTGAGGACGTTGAGTTGGAGGCGTTATTGAACCAAGATTCAAGATCCAAACTCAAGAGGAGCTCGCTGAAACTTAAGGAGTGACTCAACAAGCGATTCAAAATCATCTCAAGACCATGGATATGGTGGTAAAAACAAGGAAATTGGGTTCCGTGTGAACTCAAGTCAAGAGACGTAATGCCGTTTTTTCAAGTGCGAATAACTGCTCCAAAGATAAAATCGGAAGGGTTTTTTGTATCGAATCGTGACGGAGGACAAAAATCTGTTACACTACGACGAAAATTGCAGCTGATGGACATCGATTACTGTGTGAAGCATATGGAGAACATGCTCCATCAATAAAAACCAATGACAAAGAATGCGAAGGGAGACCAGTATAGTTTGAAGACGTTGAGTTGGAGGCGTTATTGAACCAAGATTCAAGATCCAAACTCAAGAGGAGCTCGCTGAAACTTAAGGAGTGACTCAACAAGCGATTCAAAATCATCTCAAGACCATGGATATGGTGGTAAAAACAAGGAAATTGGGTTCCGTGTGAACTCAAGTCAAGAGACGTAATGCCGTTTTTTCAAGTGCGAATAACTGCTCCAAAGATAAAATCGGAAGGGTTTTTTGTATCGAATCGTGACGGAGGACAAAAAACTGTTACACTACGACAACCCAAAGCGCAAAAAATTGTGGAGTAATCCTGGTTAAGCATCAACTTCAACCGTCAAACCGAATATTCATGTCAAGAAGCAAATGCTGTGCATCTGGTGGGATTAGTTCGGAGTGATCTACTATGAGCTACTTCAGCCTAACGAAACAACCACCACTTGAGGAGTTATCAACAACAATTGATGCAATTAAGCTGAGCATTAAAGCTCAAACGCCCACACTATGCCAAAAGACACGACAAAGTGATCTTTCGGTATGACAACGCTCGGCCACTTGTTGCAAGAGTCGTCAAGAAAACTTTGGAGGCGCTTCAATGGAATGTACCACTCCACCCACCGTATTCACCAGATATTGTTTCTTCCGATTACCACTTATTCCGTTTCATGAGTCATGGCCTGGCCGAGCCGCTAGGCCGATTCTTGGATCACCTCAAAACACGAGGAATTTTGTCGACGCAGAATCCGTAGTCCTCGTAGTCTTAGCTACCGATGAAAAATACTTTGAATAAAATGCATTGTACCAATTTCTCTGAATAAAGTTGAAAAAACCTCAAAACATATTTTTACCCCCAAGTTAGACAAATTACATAATATCTCATTCTATGTAAAATTAACTAATGTTACAATACATCTGCAAACAAAAGTATCTTCTATTTAAATCAAATATACTTCCATTCATTTTGGAAAAAATAACAATTAGTTGAAAACCCTTTATACATGAACAAGTGTGTTGTTGCGCTACAATTAGATATATACGCGGGCATAAAAGCTTGGCATTTAACTTACATTGAAAAATATGTTTTATGTACATGTAAATGGATCATTTGATTTACCATTTAAATGTAGAATAAACCTATTTGAATAAACTAGAATGGAAAAAAAAAATATTTTGGTCGGTCAACATACATTTTTAATAAATTGAAACGTGTTTTTTTTTTATTTTTCAATTATTTATCTGGATTATCCAAAACCCATAAAGCTTTTCAGATATAGAGATTGTTGGGGTTTATGATACACGTTGCCAAACATACATTACATGTATTTGGGCACGTGATTGGACTGTTAAGTGCAAATTAATGTAAACATTTGTATGTAAATTTTGGTTTATGTACGTTTTGGTATTTATGTTTCATCGCCGCAACAGGAAGTTATTAAATTCTCTATTGGTATTTCGCCTCCAGATTCATTTGTGCGGTGTGTTTGATTGTTGCGAACAAATATTGCGCTCAACTTGTTAGCCACTTCGTAAAAAGCGATTTTATTAAAAATTTACACACAATTGTATATTCGGTGACAATACTTCCGAAATGATCGAATCCCAAGCTCGAGGGTCTGCCATATAAATGTTTGAACATAACCCGATTTATTTGAAAGTTTGCTCGGTGACTACTTTCAATTGCACTTTTCAACTGATCGAATATCAAGTTTGTCGTATAAACTTTTAAAAATTGCCCAATTTTATTGGAAATTTACTTACATCTCCTGTAAAGAACATTTTTACAATAAAAGAACATTTCATATGTTGCCAACTCTGTTAGCAAACGAAAAATAATAAAATTATTTTAGAGAAAAGCGAAAAACTATTGTTTGATATTATGAGTAACGAAAATACAAAATAATACACTCTTGCTTTATTAAGTTTCGAACGCATTATTGCCTATCAGATTCACTGTTAACCAAACAAATATGTCGTTTTGTTGTTAACCAAAAAATATCAAATTACCAATAAATATACAGCCTTAAGATAATGTGAACAATTTCACTACACAATGACGTAACACTTGGCCGAGTGGTTAAGTTGTACATTAAGAAGGATTATCATCTCAACAAGCGCTGCTACGAGTTGCAACTATTAATCTAAAAATGAGTCGATGTTCCCGCATCAAGTATATCCCAAAAATATTTGAAAGTTTAATTTGCAATCGATTTGGAAAGCAATACTGCAATTAATTACTAGAGCAATTTCAATTGTCTACTTCCACACACAAACGGTTTACGATTCGCGCACGCAATTTATTTCAATAATCTTATGATTGATTAACTGGACTATAGGGCCAAGTAATGGACAAGTGTCCCGGATAACGCCGAACCTATTTCTACAGCCAGTTTACTTATAACGAGAGGTAAGAATAGAAAAGGTATTTTTCTAATTTTTTATCTTTTTTCTTATTCTTATTTCCAAACTAATTCTTATGTAATAATTTTTCTCTAATGATTTAATCACGAGCTTATTATTAGCTAACGTGCAATTCGGAAACTCACACCGTACATATTTACTGAAAAAATATTCCCAACACCAAGTAAATTTCCTAAAACCAGAAATTATCTAAATTGAATACCCTGTAAACCAGTATCATTTAATAAAACCACAGCAAACTAGCTCCTGGTAAATATAAAAGCATTTTAAGAAATTAGTACTGCATCTTAGAAATAACATTTATTATTACTTATGTAATTTAATTTTTCGATTTTTTTCTAAAAAGATATGTTTTCCTATCTAAAAATGTATTTCGTTTCTTTGGAAAATCGAAATTAAAAAAATATTAAAAACAATAATACAAGAATATTTATGTCCTCCGGACTATCAACAGGAGGTAGACAATCACTTTTTACCGAATTATTAATTCCCATTGCAAGAGAAATTAATTTACACTGAATTTAATTAAATTGAATGTGTGATCATCAATATGATCAAACCAGAATATTCTTGTCACGGCGCTATATCGTAAGTAACGAACACCGATGCACAATCACTTTTTACGGAATTAATTGCATTGCCAAGTTATGTCAATAATCTTATGATTGTAAAACTTCAAATGACAGTTATGTTATACCATTACATTGAAATGAGCAAGTTTGACGTACAAATTAGGAATTTCTTTCTGTTCAGAAAACTAGTTGTTTAAATATTCCTTAGTTTAAACCTTTGAAGCATACAGCTACACTAAATGTTTTTGGAGCTGCCGCTAGATATAAAATAAAAACTATTATAATATTTGGAAATGGTAATAATTCATGTCAATATTTTATTTAAAGTTTTTAACCTGTTAAAATTTGGTTTGTCACAAGCTTTACATTATAAAGGGGCCCAACTTCAACTTAAGATTATTTGAAAAGACTCATTTTCAAAATTTTATGTTGATTCTGTAGTTGTGTCTGGACGGTTGCCATTAAAAATTATTAAAAAACAAATTACAATAGTGCAAATAAATATTAAATGAATGAACCACTGAACAATAATAAATGTTCTATTGCTCAAAATTAAAGGGTGGGTGCATCTAGTGACCGAATGTTTTGAAATTATTTTTTGAAAGCAAGAATTTGATTGAAATTATAAAACGAAAAATATTATTTACAGGAGTAACAGGAATTACATAAAGACTCGTTAATCTCAAGAAGGATATCTGAAAAACAAGCCAACTGAAAGAAAAATGAATCATTTTCTGTTGTACGAAAATATAGCAGAGGAGCAGACAGACAAAAATGAACAAATTCATTTATTTTAGTAAATAACCAAAAAGCATAAAAAATATATTACAATTCTTTCACGTTATTTTTATTTGTATTGTAACTTTTTTTTTATACAGACGTTATTTGCCAAAAACGTAAAAAATGAACATTATATAAATTTCCCTGGTAATTTATATAATTTTTTTCATGTGCTGGAACTGGTGATTTGTTTATTGGAGAAAAAATGGAATTGAAAATTTCCTTCCGAGATAGATACGGTAGTATAATAAAATACAATAGAATGATAAAAGCTTCAAGTTCAACAATCAATTTTTTTGTCTCGTTTATTGTAACCATTTTTCTTTCCTGTGTACTCGTCGTGTACTATTTTCACAGGTGATATAAATTTAGTTGTTAAATATTTAATGACATTAAATTATTTTGAAGTTTCTTGATTTAAAATTTTTATCTCGTTTCGAAAAATTTAGTTATTTTCTCGTCTGCATAACACAGCTAGGTAATTGAGATATTATCCGTGACATTTCAATTCACAATAGTAGATGTGTCGAATATTATAAATACAATAAAATGCATGTATGTAAATAAATATTGTACGAGTATTTGTATTTATATATATTAATAAAAAATATAATATAATTATTATATAATGGCATGGTAATATGTGCCTTAAGTAGTGTAGTTAAGAGTTTGATCGGGTTATGAGGTAAGCAGTTTAGCGTAGTAAGTGAAATTAATGTGTAACGCTTTGAGTTCCTTTTAGTTTTGAAAATACTAATTATCAAATAAAAGTTCAAAAGTTTGATGATTCACCACAAATTTATGTATTGAACTATTGTGTGTGCCGGAAATGATTAAATAATAAAAATAAGATTTCAAACACCGATCAAACGGCACAGTGGTTAAACCTTTGGTGTTTGGATCGAAAGGTACTTGATTCGAATCTCATAGGGGTACAATGCAAAAGGAGCTGACATGGAGCTATCCAAAATGCAGATAGTGCTACGTAAATACCCTATAAATCGTACGTCCTCGATTAAGCTGGCAACTGCCTAAGGCAGGATGTGAAAAGCAAACCGCGAAATTATAAAAAATATAAATTTCAAACATTCCGCAGCGCTCGTAGATTATCATGTACGTATCTTTCACTCGCAATCTACATACTACACTAACGTGCTAAAATTGCGATGCACTCAGAAATTTTCAATTTGTTTAGGTAGGTAATTAAATGTTATTTTAATAATAAAAATGGAGGAATGTAATTGTTGTGGCCAACACTCGACTTTCTTTTACGACAAATGTACTTAGATCTCGAATACACCACACTTGATTTGTAAAACGAAAAATTGAACCTACCTGATTTGTAATAAAAATTATCTTGCTTAATCAAAAAACATTATTCCTGCTTAAATTTCAGAAAACCAACAAGGTCAATTGTTTTTAAAAATCTAATCTTCATTGCAAAAATTGAAAACGCTGCTACGAAGGTTGCCACTTACGAATAGCTAATTCGGCTATACTCTCGAATTCTTTGCCAATTCGGCAAAACTCTCCATTTCCCGCAAAATTTAAAATATGATCTGAAGTAATTTTGTTTGAAATTTAATTTACAATCTTTCTGGAGGACGAACAAGGAGTCGAAGGAGAAAGACGTGTTTTGTCATTCTCCTTAAATAAATAAATTTAAATTTTTTAATTGGGTATTTGTGTTTAATAAATAATAAATAAATAATTAATTTAATATAATATATATTTTTTTAATTATACGTATATCATAATTATATTATATTATTACAATATTTATAAAAATATATAAAAATAAATTTGTGCATGTTGTAGGAATTCTACTGTGAAAAGTTTTGTGCGTTGATCGTGGTAGTTTGTGATATATAAAATGAACAACTTAATAACAAATATCATGATCATTTAAAATAAAAATGTGTTGTGTTATATCGGGACTGATGTACTAATTCATCACAATTATATTGAGCCTCCACCTGTGTGTGATTCATATAGATGTAATTTAAATGGAATACTTGTATGAGTTTTATGATGCTTGAATAATAATTAATTATTGATTTGTTCAAGCATTATTGAATAAGAATGCTTGAGTAATAATTCTGCATTTATATTATTAAATGCAAAATTGTAATTAGTGTGTGAATTTGTAAATAATTGTAATTAATCTTTATTGCGTGTTAGTGTTAAATGTGAATGTCATTTATTTTGTTATGTTGGTTTCGGCAAAGATGAACATAATGAATTTATATAGAAATAATGTTCATCTTTGTTTATTTCCGTGCCATCTAGCTTTGAGTATAACATATAAAAAATCAATATTTATAAATGTGGGTCAAATAGCTAGCGGTCCAATTGGAATCAGCTGTAAGCTATTTGAATTTTTATTTTTATATTTTATATTTTTTTTTGGATTAATTAATATTTATTATGAGTTTATATTTTAATGGTGATTCTGATAGATGTATAATTGTGTGGTTTTATTTTTTAATGTTTTTTATTTAATTTTCTTAAATTAGTTTGTTTGAATTTGTGTTATGGTGGAGAGATTTTTAAAAAATGAATTATCCAAGACGTGATGAATTAGAATGTTAACCCCGATAAAATTTATCGCAGGCGGAATATTATATAAGGCAATCAGGTTGTATATCTTCATTATAATTATAATATTATTTATTTATTAATTTATTTTATTAAAAGTAACCTATAATTCAATTTATTTTTATTATTTGATTTTTAAATACATTTTTTGAATGTACCGGAAGGTCAAGGAAAACTGATTGCAACATTCTTGATTAGGGGGTCTATTTAATTATCTAAGCTTTGAGAATAACCTCATTACAATCAAATATATTAACGATCTAAAGACTTCTTGCTAAGGAATGTTGTTTTTCGGCGATCTTTCTGGTTGAATTCAGGATATGTTTTAGTGAAGTGATGTGAATGTTAGATATAAATAAATCCTGCTTTTAGTTGAATGAATTTAAATATAGGTAGCTGATGACATTACTGAATTTAAATTTAATAATTTTAGTATCAACGAAATATATAGGTCATCATATGTATGATAATGCTGTCGTGTCATTACAAATGTGAAGTCCCTCGGTTAGATGGTGTTGGATGGGAAGATAGGGTAAAATAAGGTTACAAACAGCACATGATGAGATGACCCGTAGATGTGAATTAAATAACCTAACCAGTCTTTTTGACTGATGCCGAATACATATGATGAATATTAGTATCCTTTACCTCAACCACAACTAACCCAAATTAATAAACTAACAAAATCTAATCCAGAGTGTGAATTTAATTGAGACTAACATTTTAATATATTGAAGTAGTTAGAAAACGACTTTGCTGCGGTTCGCCCTAGTTGTTTCTGTGACTAACATCCTTTCCTAACTAGCCTTATCTGTTAAGGATGCAGGTGGGGCCTGGGCCCGCATGATGCTGAAATATTATTCGCATTCAGATATAATTTGTTATTTGATTGTTGATATTTCAGGATTATGGTAACATACCTAGGATCGCCATTATGGTTGGCCTGTACGCCTCAATCATATCATATCATCATATCATAAATTTAATTTACAATCTTTCTATTTTAATCATTTTTTTCATAGATGCTATATGCTTTTCAAAATATTAGCAAACAAAACGAAGAACCTCCAATAAAAACTGCCACTTCCGTTGGACTGATCTCCGCCAAGCTTAAATATGAAGTTCAATCAAGATCAATCAGTCCGCTTGTGCTGTACAGGGACAAGATTTTTACTGAAAAGCAGTTTTTTGACAACAATCGTAATTTCCGCTTAAATTTTGGAAAACTATCTGGATCGGTATTGTTGCATAATTAATTTAAAATCTCTTAATTTATGACCGTTTTTCTCGTAAATGATATACTTTTAAAAATACATGTAATAAACGGAAAAGCTCCTACTGAAGGTGTCACTTACGGTTGAAAAACGAGACGACTCCTATGGAAGCTGCAAATTCCTGGTAGGCCGATTTCGGCCATAATTCACAGGGATATCCTAATTGTGGTTAAAAAGGTTAGATAGCAAGTTTCAACCCGATCTATCAGTCCATCTGGGCTGTACAGAGGTCGTTTTTTAAGTAAAACTATACTTTATACATATTTTTAAAAAACAGCTCCTGTGGAAGCTCTCATTTCGACCATAATCCACTGGAATTTTCAAATCAATGAAAAAAACTTAATTACTATGTTTTACCCGAATCGGGCTAACGGTCTGGCCTGTAGAGAGAACACAGATATTTATACGATTCGGGTTAATTTATAGACTTTCGCTGGTGTTATATAGTGTTTTCCGATAGGAGTGATATGATTTTTAAGTGACGTTTCGGACGTTTGTAATATGTCATGATCTGTCATTTTTTGTTTCATTTCATTCAGTAATGTTTACAATTTCATCGTGGTGAGATATACGCAAGAACAACGTTTACCAATTATTCAGTTTCTCATCTTCTCCGATGAGCCTCACTTTCATCTGAGTGGTGCGGTAAATAAACAAAACTGCCGATTCTGGTGAGAAAAAAATCCACAAATTATTCATGAAAAACCATTGCATTCATCTAAATTGACAGTTTGGTGGTTTTTTTGGTCTGGTGGAATCATCGGTCCGTATTTTTTTCGAAATGAAGCTGGTAACACCGTTACTGTCATGGAGATCGGTATAGATTGATGATAACCAGTTTTTTATGGCCGAAATTGGAAGAAGTTGATCTTGACAACATTTGGTTCCAACTAGACGGGGCTACGTGCCATACAGCAAGTGCAACAATTGAATTATTACGAGAAAAGTTTGGATCATATCACTCTTATTGGAAAACCCTATATTATATACTATATATATATTTATATATATATAAATTATATATATATATATATATATATATATATATATATATATATATATATTTATATTATATTATATACATATACATACTTGCGCGTATATATAGATATATAAAGGGTGTTTTTTAAGAGGTTGCCGATTTTTTTTTTGAATAAAACACATATAAAATTATGAAATGACCAAAATTTTTTTTTATTTGGTAGATAATTTTTTGGCATTTAACATTTAAACACAATTTCTGGCATATGGCTACCACGACTATTTTTCACAAATGTCATTCTGGAGGTCCAATTTTCCAGCACTTTTTCAAGCATTTGAGGGCGTATGTCAGCAATGACACGTTGAATATTGGTTTCCAAAGCGTCAATCGATTGAGGTTTATCCACATAAACCAATGACTTCACGTATCCCCACAAAAAGTAATCGAGTGGCGTCAAATCGCACGAACGCGGAGGCCAATTCACCGGACCATTTCTCGAAATAATGTTGTCGTTGAAAGTTTCTTTCAATAAGTCGATTGTTTCACGTGCTGTATGGCAAGTGGCACCATCTTGTTGAAACCACATTTCATCCATATCCATATCTTCAAGATTTGACAACAAAAACTCATTTAACATGGTTCTGTATCGATTTCCATTCACGGTAACGCGTCGTCCTTCCTCATTTTTAAAGAAATATGGACCGATGATCCCACCAGCCCATAGACCGCACCAAACAGTACATTTATCAGGATGCATTGGTAATTCTTGAACGGCGTGTGGATTATCTTTGCTCCAAATGCGACAATTTTGTTTGTTGACGTATCCATTTAACCAAAAATGCGCCTCACCACTGAAGAGAATTTTACGGTAAAAAAATGGATCTTCGTTCAATTGATTTAACGACCAATCACTGAATTCACGGCGCAAACGATGGTCGTGTGGCTTTAATTCTTGCACCAATTGAATTTTGTATGGCACCAAACCCAAATCTTTACGTAAAATTTTCCATAAAGTCGATGGACAAAGTCCAATTTGCTGAGCACGACTACGAATCGATAAATTGTCGTTTTCTTCGACACTGGCCTCAACGACAGCAATATTTTCTTCTGTACGAACTCTTCTCATTCTTGTCGGTGGCTTGGCATCCAAAAGAGTGAATGTAGACCGAAATTTGGTAATTACGTTCTTTATGGTGGTCTCTGACGGACGATTATGTGCACCATAAAATTCACGAAGTGCTCTATAAACATTTTTAATTGAACACTGATTTTGAAAATAAATTTCCACGATTTGAAAACGTTGTTCTGGAGTTAACCTATTCATAATGATTTGCCAAACAATACTGAGTAGAAATGCCACTTTGAGCTGTCAAAACAACTGTCATAAAATAAAACGACATCTATCGGAAAAACAAACCTCCTAAAAAAACACCCTTTATTTTCACCCCACTATTACTTTTAATTGTAAAAAAGATTTTACAGACAGATGACAGATGTAAGAGAGTGAGTATTTTATATTTTTTGACATTTTTAGTACAAAAAACCGAGAAATGAACTTCAGTGTTGATTTCATCAATGCCAGTATATGTGGCCAATAATGAGTGTCGCGCGCTCGTGCGCGGTGGATTATGAAAGTCGATTATTAAATATCGCTTATTAATTGAATGTTGCACGGTTAACTTTCGCGTATTAATATGGTGAATGTGTTCATGTTTGTAGTATCAATTATTTTGCGAATAATTGAGTTGCTATATATTTAGTCTGGACGGAACCACGCACACACATATACATACTTACACAGAGACTTATTTTCATAATTGAAAATTTTCATGATTACTATACTTTATTTTATTGCGTAAAAGAAAATAAAAATGTGTACATCGCCCACTTCAGTACACTTTTGCCGTATTTGAGCTTTTATCATGTAGCACAAACAATGTATGGTAATTGCGTGTTAAATATTAAGCCTTCGTCCGTATTTCACAGCGATATTGAGTAGATCAATTAATTCAACGACCGGATGTAAGTCCTATTATACGAAAATTCAGATTAGTTTGAAATTAGATAGGAAAAAAGAGCATAGAAACAAATTCGGAACTCATATTGTATTGGGTGTGTGAATACGATACCGCCCTTTCCCAATAGATGCCGTTACTAGTATTGCTTACGTGTACTATAAATGGGCAATACTGTTATTCTATAATAATTGATGTCAGCTGTCACACGCAGTATGCGAAATTTCGTTATTTTTAACTCCTTTAAAATGTCAAATTTTATTCCAAATCAACATCATTTGTGGGAAGAATTATTACATTATTTTATTGCAAAGAAATGTGCATCGGAAACTTATGGTTTGCTTGTGAAAATTTACGGTGAGCATGCTCCATCAAATACAACCTGTTACGATGATTTAAAAATGATGATTTTGGCATTGACAATAAAGAGCATGGAAATCACACAAAATAATTTGAAGATGCTGAATTGGAAATGTTATTGGCTGAAGATTTTGTCGCTCAAAGCGAGATATTCATTGCAATAAGGTTATGCTCTATATCCGATGGGATCAGAAAGTTGTGGAATATTTTGAACTGCTGGAATCAGGTGAAACATTAATGGTGATGTCTACCGACGACAACTAATACGTTTGAAGCGAGCTATAAAGGAAAAACGACCAGAATGGGTGAATAGATAAAACATTAATTTTTCACCACGACAATGCAAAACCACGCAAACGTTGCGAAAAATTATTTAAATAGACATGACTGGGAAGTTCCTCCAGATTACCAATTATTCCGGCCGATGCACTCGTCTCTTTCTGAATAACGGTTCAGTTCTCGTGCAGAGATTGAAAATTGGCTTATTGATTGGATCGCCTCTTAAGACCAGGATTTCTTCAGAGAGGGAATCCGTAAATTGCCTAAAAGATGGGGGAAAGTTATAGCTGCAGATGGAGCATACTTTCACTAAATAATTCTATCATTTTCTAAACAAGTAAATGTGTTTTATTTTAATAAAAAGGGCGGGGTCATATTCACCTAATCTATTCCCATTTTGAACATACAAAAAGAATTTTATTGAGATAAGATGCTTAAGATACATTCCATTTGGAAAGTTTGAACAGTTGGATTTAAAGCTTAATTTGATTGTCATTTGCTATTCTCAAGTCTAGATTAAGTGTTGGATCCACTACTAGAACCGTTATGCAATACGGTACATGTACATATGTGAAGTTATGCCCGATTCTATCCCGGAAAATAAAAAAATTTCATCTAATCAATAAAAACCCCATTTGCTCTTGTGTGAAGTTAGCCCAGCCAAGAATTTATTAAAAATCACGTTAAATACAAAAATTAAATTCGTTATATTTAAATTAAGAGAATTTTATATCAATAGAACATGTTCGAACTAAAATTACATTAGACACGATACAGGTAATTAGCACGTTAAAAGTATAAATTTGTCGGATTAAGGCTATGTGGTTTTGAGATCGTCACACTTCTGATTTACTTTAAGAAAGGTTAGCAACAAATCGTTCTGTGGCAACTTTGCGAAATTGGGCCCTGGGCTAGATAAACCCATACAACACGTATTTGAACAAAAATTAAATTTGAATTTCGCACGTTAAAAGTATAAACTTGCCGGATTAAGGCTATGTGGTTTTGAGATCGTCACACTCCTGCCTTACTTTTTTTTAGAAAAGATAGAAAAAAATCGTTCAGTGGCAACTTTGCGAAATTGGGCCCTGGTCCAGATACATCGTTTATATTCATACAACTCGTATTTGAACAAAAATTAAATTTAAATTTCGCACGTTAAAAGTATCCAGTTATCGGATTAAGGCTATATGGTTTTGAGATCGTCACACTCCTGCCTTTTTAGAAAAGTTAAAAAATAATCGTTCCGTGGCAACTTTGTGAAATTGGGCTCTGGACCAGATATACCCATACAACTTAATTTTTGTTCAAATACGTGTTGTATGGATATAAACGATTTATCTGGCCCAGGGCCCCATTTCGCAAAGTTGCCACGGAACGATTGTTTTGCACCTTTTCTAAAAAAAATTATATATTTAAAAAACATTGTTTTAAGAAAATTAATTATAGTTAACAAATTGTGATATATCGTTTAACGAATTGAATTAAATTTAGTGAGTTGGACCTACTTCATGTTTTTAAAGGCGTGTTTATGTAAGTCTGTATGTGTGTATTCTTACACATCTCTAAACCGCTTATTTAAAAAGGCTTGCTTCGGTTAGGATACTAATTCCAATAAAAAAACTCTAGAAAAAAGAACCCAAGAAATTCTAAAGAATATTTTATAAGAAATAAAAATACCTGCGCTCTTTAGAAAAATAATTAATTTTGTTGATGTGGTTCAGGTTTGTTAAACTTTGTTTGTAAGTTGGGTTTGTGTTATAATAAATTGGAGGTTAAGCATTAAATTAATTTCAATTATTTAGTCTATTTATTTATTTTTAGCCGAAGATTTAATTTGAGGTGCACATTTTCGGAATTAGTGTTGTTCTGTTGGAGATGATTATATGTAACTTGGTACAAAATACTGGCGGCGGTTTAATTTAATATAACTATTTTTTTAAACATAATTTAATTTTGCCTTTATGATATGTAACTTTTTGCTTGAACATATTTTTCTATTTTCATTTTTAATCATTTCTCTAAAATTTATAGTTTTTTATAATAAAATATTATTTGCTTGAAATTGAAAACATTAAATATTTTTAGTTTTTCTTTAGAATTTCTTTACTTTTCTTTGAAAATACTTCAAACTTACAAAACAACAAATCGTAGGTATGCGTTTGTGTTAAATACAATAAAGTTAGAGGTTATGAAGGGGTTGGGAAATGCGTAGCGAACCAGAATAATTCGCTAAGGTATTGTAATTGTACTTGATATGTAAGTTCAAAGTATTTTCAGGTCCCCTATCATGATTAATAAAATCATCGCCAATTTGATTTAAAAATTTCATAGTGCTAAACATTTTCATAGCGCTAGTCGCGATTTTACTCAACATGATCCCAACTGCTGGATGTGCCTAATGTTTCTTTAGTTCAAAACCTAACTTTCAAGTTATTGGTAAACTCACCTTCATGTAAAATAGATTTTCTGATTGATGAGCGTACTTAGTACTATAACATATTTTATTTGCATTTTGTCCACGACTATTGTACAAAATCCTCATTATACTTTTGTTTCTTCAATTATATTGAAATGGATTATTCACAACTAGCAGTAATTAACCATTACTCACTACTAACATGTAATCCATTCCTTTATTTTACTTAATTGAAATTATACCTCATAGCCTCTTCTAAAGTATTATCTACATAGCAAATACAAAAATACATAGGCCTTGTATTTGGAATAATTTTTTGTCCAAAGATCGAGGATACTTCTACCGAAAAAATATTTTCTGCACTTTTATTAGTTCATTATAACAGTTTACAATGTAATTTCATGTCGTATGCATGTTTTGTGAGCGATTTACACCATGGTTTCTCGAATTTCAAGTTAAACAGAAAATAAACCATGTTCCCAATGAAAGATCTATGTATTTTTATCTATACCGTATGTAGTTTTTAAGAAAAGACTACTAGATAAAATTTCAAATATGAATATAAAACAACTGTAGTTGTCCACAAGTATCATCTTCATTAATTAAATTGAAACGTCAACATCGTCCAAAATATCAAGATATCAAAAATAGTAAATTGTCGTGGGCAAAGTATTGTATTTTACTTGCATACATACAATGACTGTAATACACTCGGATAATATACGAAACTCGCGTAACCGCTGTCATTATATACTAGTTGAATAATATACTATTATTATTGACCACCGAAATAATGAACGTTTATCATTATTTTTAAAAACAAATATTTTGGGAAATTTTCGTCACCAAAATAATACACAATACTTGCGTATTTGAAATTTGAGCTCCTTCGATGATATTATTAAAGGATAGGTATTTTTCTTATCAAATTGACTAAGGTGCTACTTTTAGTAATGGACAAAATAGTACATACATATACATCATACTTGAAAAACTAGTATTATAAACCTCGCTTGCTATAAACTTACCACTGGAGCCGTACTAGTATCCTTCTCAACCGTGGTATATAATATACCATTACTTCAATGCCGTAATCGATTTATTGAGTATTTCTTTTCTAATATGATTTAGTAATTAATATCTCCTAATATGGCATAAAATTTTTTTGATCGGATAGTTTTAAGCAAAATCTCATGCACATTAAATTTTTATTGAAGGTGATAAAACGTTTCCAATTTTCGATCTTATTCTGGCAAACATACATTTGTACCACCGCAGAGGGTAAGAATATTTAGTATCATATAGCGTTATTGATTTGAAATTTATATAAATGTGGTGAAAATAGAGATTAAAATAATCATTTGAAAATAAAAGTTTAAGAATCTCAATTAAATTTGTATAAAAAATTACCTCCATTTACTTCACAAATTAACGTTACATCACTGCCTTCATTATATGGCTCAATTAATCGAGATTTATCATGCCTCCGAGCATCATAAATGACAGGACTTTCTGGTGGAACTGGAAAAGAAAAATTATTAATAGTTATTATTATTTTAGCTCGTATGATTTTACTGAGAGTTCTCAGTAGTAATATTAAAAAAATTGTTGAAAAATATAAAATTTAAATTTTATTTTTTCTCAACTTTATAATTTGATTAACGTAAATTAAAATCGTCCTCAATTTTGCTTTGTATTTATGATTAGTCGTACATATGAAAAATATGTATAAGCTTACAACGCTACAATACCATAGAATACCAAATTAACGTTACAAATACGAGTACATACAGAGAAATAAATATTCTTTCAAATTGGGATAACGATTTGATTTAAATATACAAAATTGATTTAAAACCATTTATTTCAATAACACAAGTGTGAATCTTTGTTTGAAAATTTCTATTTTTTTAATGAATATAAATTAAGTATATCAATTAGTGTGGTGTTGATAGGGAGACCAAGTATCTTTAATATTTATTGATTTTTAAAATAATTAAAAAATAATTAAATAATTGAAATGTTTTATGTGTAAATTATAAGATATTGATATAATTATAATAAAATAATAGATCATTAAATTTTTGTTTGTGTTGTGCAATCAATAGTATCAAGTTAAATATATGTTTACTGCTCAAAAATATCATTAAGTATTTCATATTAAAATCTATGAGGCAATGTAATTTTGCGTTTGCTAATTAATATATGTGAAGAGGGTACAAATAAGCGCTAACAATTTTTTTAAATTGTATCAGAAGACGATATATAAAATGTTTGGAAATACGTTTGGAAATAATCTTATACAGTCACACACAACTTTGTTCACGAGTTTGATAAATCTCTAATTATTGGTCATTTACTACCGTCATATATTACTAGAAAAAATTAAACCACTTCAGAAACAGATGAACAATTCTAGAAAAAAAATATCAAAGAATAATTGTTTAATATTTTGTATACCCTCCTCTGGCTTTAATAACCGCCTCAATTCGTTTGGGTATGCTGGCAACTAAATTCTGGTACGTTTCTGGATTAATCGAATTCCATTTTAATTCTGTTTTTTGCCATAATTCATCCAAATTTCCCGTCGAAGTTGAAAAATCTGCCAAATTACGTTTTAGGACCTCCCAAAGCTGCTCGATTGGATTAAGATCCGGTGATTGGGGCGGCCAGGCCAATATCTGAATTTTCTTTTTTGTAGCCAAGTTTTAGTAGCACTAGCAGTATGCTTTGGATCATTACCTCGTGGAAAGATGATGTCCGGCTTACGATACCGCCATTTTCTTAAACTGGCGTCAAGATTTTCATCTAAAATCTTTATATATGATAAAGCGGTCATCTTACCATCTATTTAGTGGATTGCACCAACACCGTGGGCCATCATGCATCCCCATATCATTATTGATCCGCCGCCATATTTAAGAGTTGGTTGAACGTGACGCTCATTAATTGGCACTTCTGGACGTCTCCACTTCTATCCACTTGCCATCTGAGCCAAAGCACTTGATTTTGGCGAAATTTAGTCAAAGTTAACGATGCCAATGAGTTATCAAAGGGTTTTTAATTTTTCCTCTACTTTTCAAACCTGTTTCACGTAGGCATCGACGGATAGTTTCAGTGTCACTACTGCAGTGTCAACTTTTCCACTCCGTGTATCCCGAATAATAACTCGTTTCGTTGTCACTTAGCAATTTTTTCTTTCGGGTTTAGTTTTTGTAATATTTAAGTTCATATTTTTTCGAATTTATGAAATCACACCAATTGATATCATTAAGGTTTTAGAAATTTCACGATATGTATTACCATTCCTTATCAAATTCTCGAATTTTCGACTGTGTTAGTGTTTTTTAGTTGCCCCCCATACTAACTAATATTTTTAATTATTTTTACAGAGTAATTATAAATAAAAACTAGTTTTATTTTTTGTAGTTTTAACAATATTTATATTAATTCTTGATAATAAATTTGAATAATAGATTTTTAAAAAGATCGATTTCGGATATATTCCTTCTTCAGTTTTTTTAAAATAATTATAAAATTTCTTAATTTTACGTTGGTCTTATATACTATGGTTACTCTACGAGTACATTTTGACTCCTCCTTTCTGTGTTTTTTATTATTAGGTTGTAAATTTTATTTGGTGTTAATTTTGTCGTTGATATGTTCTTTGTACTTTTCTGGAAAGCTTCGTACTGTTTGTCCGATGTACATTTTTGGGCATTCGTCACATGTTAGTTTGTATTCTCTTGCGTCTATTTTTTGGGGTGTTTTAAATTTGAGTTTCTGTTCTAATTTATTACTATTTTTGTAGGCTGTCGTGTATCCGAATTTTTCGAAAGTCTTTTCTACTATTTTGTGAGTCATTTTATTGTTATCTTTTTTAATTGTGAGGTCCATAAAGTTAATTTGTTTATTATTTTCTGTTTCTAAGGAAAATTTTATAGTGGGTTGTAAGTTATTCATATATTGGTGGAATTTGTCTAGTTGGTGTCTAATAGTATTACGTCATCTACATATCTATACCAGGATATTATATTATCTTTGTTTTTGTTGTTTTTGCTATTAATGTGTCGCTTTTCGAAATGAGTCATATTTCAGCTATTGTACCTGATAGTGGACTTCCCAATCCAATTGAGCAGCTTTTTGGGTCCTAAAACGGGATTTAGCAGATTTTTCAACTCGGACGGGAAATTTGGATGAATTATGGCAAAAACAAAATTAAAATGGAATTCGATTAATCCAGAAACGTGTCAGAATTTAGTTGCCAGCAAACGAATTAAGGCAGTTATTAAAGCCAAAGGAGGCTATACAAAACAGAATTGTTTATCTGTTTCTGAACTGATTTTTTTTTTAGTAATATATGACGAATAATTAAAATTTTATTTATTGTTTTAAAAACAGAAAGAAGTAAAGGATCAATAATTAGAGATTTCTCAAACTCGTGAACAAAATTGTGAGTGATGTACAATGTACATACATGTACATGGAGGTCTGATTTTTTGGCATTCAAAAATAATATACCAATACTATTTCTCATTTTGCAAATGTTACCCTAGCGAGCTCCATGCACCCAAAATTTATTTTTAAAACCCAATTCCGAAATTGTTACCTTCTCATTTCACGAACTAAAATATGCAGTTTAAAGACTAGTTTTAGTAGGTCAAAAAATATATCAATTGACGAAACATTTAAGGAAATTCATGGAATTTTTGTTACTCATTCATATAACTTATTCTGTCTGTCATGAATTCAAAACAAATTTTTATTATGACAAGCAAACAGTTTCACGCTACTCACGCTATATATACTCGTATCTACAGCACAAAAATATGACACATTTTTATCTTTCTACCAAATCTAAACAGTAGAACTATATTATTTGCAAATTATAATGATGCTTTTCAATTTACGGTTTGGTGTACAAACGATGATAATTTTGTTTTGTTTATAATAATGGCTATTGTTACTAGTTATCTGTAAGTTAACATCCAGATCAAAATGTTGATGGTACATAAAATAATAGAATATTTTTTTGAGGGTTACTACTAAAATTTTGAAATTTGGTTTAGTGATTATAGTGTTGTCGAAAAATCTCACGTACTTTTGGAAGTTTTACAAGAATGTTAAAACTCTAGTTATAAATAACAACTATATAAGGAGGAATATCGCGAATCTACATATACGTTATATCTACGATTTCCCTTATTAGTTGAAAATGATACCTAGCTATCAACAAATCAAACTATCTACAATCGGTAGATGGGGTCGTTTTTTTCAATACACATTGCAAATTGCTCTACTGATAACTTCGAAAAGCCTACTGAATATTTTTATTTTACTTTATATTTTTATACAGAAAACCATGAAAATTTGGTTTTTAAAATAATATATTATTTTCAGTAATCAATATCAGATTTATTTATAAAAATAAAATACAAATTTATTTGTAATTTAGCGGATGAACCGCGAGTTTAATTATATGGAAAATTTTAATTAAATTGTTCAATTGTTTTGTTTTTGTATGGCATAATTCAAATGCAGATAATGTTTTCGCCGGTTAACTAAATGTATATATGTATGTATTATGTTGGCATTAATCTAATATTTAGTTTAACATAATTAGCGGGATGCAAATAACAAGTTGATTGAATATAAGTAGCAAATAAATTATCAATTTATAAATTACTTACCTATAACCGTAAAATTAATTTTTAAATTCCTAGTTGGTGAATTCCTGAAATCCACGCGACATCTATAAAGATTCTCATCTGATAACCGAACATCATCGACTATTAAATGGGCCGGATGTGATGCGGTACGAAAAAACGCTCGTTTACCAAATACTTCGGGCGATGACCAAAGTTTTGCTTGTAAAAACTGTCTACCTCGCACATCAAAGCTATATAATGGTACATTTTCTCCGTCTTTGAACCATAGTACCATGTATACAGCATCATTTCGTTCCATTGGTGTAATATCACATGGTAATAATGCTTGTTTAGCAAAAACACCTTGCACTGATATTATTGGTACTGAAATTAAAAAAATAAAATTATTAGTTAAAATAATAAAATTAAAAAATTCATTTTAAATAAATGATGCTGAGAAACCGGATGTACGAAGGACGACAGCGATGATTTCAGACGGACGAAAAACCACCGCCGATGCGTTGAGAAAAACCAAACCAAACAAAACAGTTCAAAATTGCCACCGCGTTGATATTGGTTGCTCCATGGCTATATATTAAGAACTATATTTACAAACAAAATTGGTCGGTGATTATTTACTAGATATAATTCTTAGTTGGTAATTTAACAAATGCCGTGGAATAATGGTTGTGAATAAATCATAGAAAAAAATTTCGAAAAACTTCGGTTATGTAGTGGGTATTCCTCAACTATAAATATCTCTTCTTTCCAGAGAAACCATCTTCTCTCAATAAAGAAATGAAGAGTCCATTAAACCTTATTCTGCCGATGATTTTCGTATTTTATATATATATATATAATAACATTTAAAATTTCTTCCGGATCGCAGCCGTTTCAAATTTTACTCTTGCATTCAGTAAATCTTAGTTGGTTAGATCAGTTGGTTTTGTAAAAATTGGATTTCCCCAGGTTTCAAACTGATTTAGAGCCTTTGGATGGATTGTTTCCGGATAACAATTGAATTATATTTGCACTTGGTACTAAAATCGACTTAATCATGTCTTAGTTTTTATGATGATTTTTAGAAATTGGTCATTAATCTTGTTTCATTAGGACTCAGTGACTTTTTCATTTTTCGAAAAATCTTACGTTTTATATTTACTAATCACTAGGCGTTCATCATGAGCAAGGTGAGTTATATTTAATATTTTTCGACAATATTTTTCGTTCAAACCGACAACAGTGGTATCGTAAAACGTATCAATATTTATGTAAAATGATCAACAAACGCTTTTGCGATTTAACAAAAAAAATATATTTACAGTAAAATAGTCGAATAAAATTATTTAACCAAGTTTGCTTGCAAAGAATGTGAAATTTTTAGTAAAATTACTAAAAAATTTATTAAAATGAACGTTAAATGAAAAAGAATAAAATTGAAGACGAAGAAAACATTGGTAAACTTAAATCATGATAAGTTCAGGTGAATCTGGTTTTGGACAATTAAAATCACAAAGTACAGTTTTCCTGATGGGTTCTTTTCTAGCATAGGGCGAATAAGCTACAAGGTAATGAGGTGAAAGAAAATATCTTTAAACCAGCCCTATTATAATTTGCCGTAAGATTTTTTTTTTCAGACACACTGGAACAAATTTGCATCCCCAACCAAAACACTGTATTTTGAAAACTCTGTAGTAGAACAAGTTACATATTTATATACATACATATTAGCAAATATGCTAGAGTTATGAACTTTATGCTTTCCAGGAAGATTTGAAAGATCAATATTTTAGGAAGGGAAAGTATTGAAAATGTGTACTCTTTGAGAGCTTATCTTCTTATGAATAATACTTCAAAAATTACTTCATCAATATTTTAACATTAAACATTTTTGCGTATTTGGTACAGAACCCTACCATAGCCCCTATTCGTAATCCCTAATGGTTGATTTGGTTTTTCTTTTATTTATTATTTTTATTTATATAATCCTTCCTACTTTCTCGATAAGGTTAAGTATCAATGTACATCTGTATAAATTCTCTGGGGGCTACAATGTTCTTAAACAATAGCATCTAGAAGAATTTTAAGAATACACAGATTTAAAAAAATATAAAAGATGAATGAAATAGATTAAAATATTTTGATTCGAAGAAAGATTAATGTCATTACTATATGTATCTTTATTAAAACAACAACAAAACATGTGACTAGTAAATACGTACGAGTGTGTATGTATAAATATGTACCTAATCTATCCTGACTAAAATATTTCAATAACATAATTATACTTGTAAAAGAAGTAGATCTAACAAATCAAAGCGTGTTCTCTATTTAATCTTTATTTATTAATTTTGTTGGCATCTTTTTTGTATGTCAACTTTACTATAATACTACAATTTATGTACATTGTACATTCATATTATATGTGAATATTTATTATGTAACATATTTAATATTAAACAAATATAACCTGCTATTAATTTTCCTTTACCCTAATAATGCCCCCATTTTAGGGCATACATAACTATTCAGCTTTTATTTTGCCTACAAATCAATCACTGAATAACTTACACATAGAATATATTTTGATAAGAGGAAACCATATTTTATTCAACAAAACCAATGATGTTCAAAAGCTAATTTTTCAACAGAAAAAAGCTTAAAACATAAAATTATAAGTTATGTTTTTGAAGCACAAACCGTACACAAGAAATTATGGAAAACATTCAATATTGAAAAAATAAATATTTTTTTATTTCAATTTATTGGAAAAATTATTTTATTTTTGACAAAATTTTACATTACCATAAAAAATTCAATTTACAAACAACAACAAGTACAAATAAAACAAAAAATTTTAATTAATTTGTTTTGTATTTTTGTAATGAAAAGTCAGGTATATAAAAAAGATAAAACAACACAATACAAAAATATAAAATTCAAAATTATCCAAAACATTAACTCTGAAGAATCATTTATGTTTTATATTTTTTCGTTTTGTTTGCTTCTAATTTTTAGGAATTTTATTATAATGGTGGCGGGTGCTGTTTTGGATAAGAATTTTATATATTAGAATAAAAGGGTTAATTCATTTATCTTCTAAACTTATAAAATATTTCAAAATAATCTTATGTACCACAATATTTTTCCTATGGATATTTAAGACAAAAATCTAATTAATTTTCTTTATCTTGTGTATGCAAGTTAAGTTCATAATTTGGAAAAGGAATGAAAATAATAGATAAAATTATCAATTTTGCACCTTTTTCTTTAAATTTATGGCATTTTCAAGATTTGATTGCCTGACACGCCACGACATCTGCGACTTTCTGCAAAGTTCAAATGGAAACACAAGCATGGATGATTTAATTGTACAAACCATTATTAACAAAAAAATGCTTGTTCATGATAGTGTTTAAATTTAAATTTATTTCGAATTAATATCATTTACATTAGAAATTAATTCTCGAAATTGTGGTAGTGTAACAGTGTTTGGTCTAGTACGTACATTTAAATTTTTGAGTAAACGATTAATACCAATTAATAACGTCGCGTTGGAGTTGTAATAGTTTCTAAGAAATTAGAATTATTATTACATTTATTTTCAGAATTATTCGAGTAATTTAGTTACGATAAACTGTTTATTCCAGGATACAGTTCTCATTTCTTAAAAAGCTTTTGAGTTTACTTAACGGTGTAGTGATTAATAGAATTTACTTGGCCCCTAGTTTCAGGGAATTCACTTGGTGGAGGTATTAATCCAACAGACATAAATTTCATTAATTTTATTAAAAATCTTACTAATTAAAATATTTAATTGTTTTGTATAACATGTCGCGACATTATTAAATTAATTTTCAGTTGGATGCAATAGAACAGAAGAACACTGAGAATTATCATAAGTATCAACATATTTATCAAAGGCACGAATTTTTCCTCGAGGACTTCAACTGCAGTTGAAAGAATACTTCTAAAATTCTGCTCTTACGATTTATTAAGTATTTTGTCTGTCGTACAATTCATATTTCAAATTTTGAAATCATCTTGCTTGTGAGGGTTGCCAAATTTTACAATATCAATGAATTGATTTCTCGGCAAAATAGCAAGGTATCATTAGCAAAATAGAGAAAGTGCGTATGTCATGTTGTTTTCAACATCACTTATTTTTAAGTCATGTTAAGGAATTTGTACAAATAAATGCTTGTTCAGTTTCTCCTAAATATAAATGAATTTTGCTTTATCAATAATTTCGTTTGAATGATAGATTAATTACGCGTGGTAAACAATCTTTAAATTTTTATAACTGTTAAAAAGTTTAGTAATTTTTCAGACAATATTTGGTGAAATGTAACGAAGATGGCATTCCGGGCATGTCCAGTGGCATCAAAAATTTCTTTCTTTATTTTTCGATAATTATAAAATTTAAATGGATATAGAATTGGGAAGGTTTGGAAAGGATTCTAATTAGTCCGGGTACGAACAGACAAGTCGATGACATTATTTGTCAGAATACATCTGCGACTAGAAGCTAATTTAGAGCTGGAGGGGAAATTGAAAGGCTATTACAATCATACCATTATTAACTAATGAGAAACGGGGTAATTATTACGCATTCGTGGTTAGTTCGTTATTTTAACGGTCTGTCATTAAACGACATTAGCAAAAACAGGAGTACTACGTTTATAACAGGAGATTAAGACAAACTGGTTGAACGGATAATTAAATAGTAAAATACATACACATCATAAATAGGCAATATAATTAGTTTGAAAGACGGCAATTTAATTTTCTAAATGTCATTTTAATTGGGTGTAAAGAAAAATAGTTCACTGACGATACACATTTAAAAGTTTTGTAAAATTGAAACAATAATATTTTAACTTTTTTAATTTAGTAGTTTAAAATACTTATTCGTAATTGGTTCGACACATTTCAAGATTGGCTAAGACAGATTAAGCATTGATTATTTCTGTAACAAAATATGAGTATAAACGTTTGGTAGAGTAACAAAATCGTGTTTTAATGTATTACCATCATTTGTTAATCACGATTTGGTTTATTTCATGTGTAATTGCGATTGGTGACAATTTCTGTGTTTGTCCGCGGTATAAGATTTATGATTTAAACATTTTACTTGGCTATACATCATTTTATATTGTCACAGAAATACATCCGTATCGATCAGAATCCCATGCACAATAACTTTTCGAGTTGTTTAAAGCCTTTTGTATAGGAAGCCGGAAATGTGCAAAAGGACCTGTTTTGTTTAAAAATACTCATAGTGTAGTACGTTCGTGCTTATTATACGAAATAATTTTAAAAATAACATACAGCAAATGTATGGCAAATATCACGTGCCTTTATTCTATTTAATTATTATTCTATTTAATAATAATATAATTTGCATTCTAGACTTAAGGTACTAATGTTTTTGGTAATAATGCCTAAAACACGCATACTACGAGTACATGAATCTGAGCTTCAGAGAGATGGTATTTAGACTTTATAGTGTTCTATCTTTTAATTACGATTACAAGAAGGAGATTAATATTAGAATGATCCAGAAATAAGTTATATTTGATTTCATGAATGATATGAAATCAAAATTAACAATTTTAACAGATCATAATAATCATGAAATATTAAATAATCCAACAAGGATCTTTATAATAGTGACAGAATCAATTTACTTTTATGCCGGTAGGTAGCAACAAAAGGATCACGAATAAATTCAACGGTTATGTTTGTAGCTGTTCAAATTCTTCAGAAATGTTGTATCTTATTTATTATTCTTTAAAGAGTTATCTATGATCCGGCATATGCATGTAACTGTAATCAAAATCAACTATTAATATTTAGTGTCATTGGTGAGTTTATATATATCGTGGAAACTTATTAAGAGATGTGGCAGTTTGGTTTCTGACTAATTGAAAACAGTTATTAAAAGATTCGGTTGATCAGGCAGGCAACAGTGAAAATTTCAATTATATTGTAAATACTTTAAGCATATTCTCATAATACACCACTAATTATTGGTCAATATTGCAATCTGACTACAATCTCAATGTTGTAATACTAAAAGTAACCGCAAAAATTAGCCTTTTAATACGATACAATTTTATAACTTGGCGCGTATTGAGAAAATTAAACGAAACTGTGCATTATATTCTAAGCAATTTTTACTTTAAATATTTGTTAAATTGAGGTCAACCGGCCTTAAGGTAGCCCACGCCACGAAGCTCTGACTTGAATGATTTACCACTTTAGCGAAGGAATGCTTTAGGCTGACCAAACCAATTTTAGTGTCAAATTTTCCATAAAGCAACACGTTAATTTAACCAATATTAAAATAAATAATCTCTACTTACATTATAGTTAATGAAAAAATAACTTATAAGTTACATAGAATAAATTGGCCATAGTAACATATAGTAACAAGTTATTGGTTTTCAAAAGACTGTGTGTGTGTCAAACAAACAAAAAGCAGCATTTATTTTTTGTATCGGTTTTGCCAACTTTTTGGATGTCAGTGATAGTAAACATTAACCAAGCTTGGTAGCGTAAACGAAAAAGGAAGAATGGTCCTGTTAAGGTACCATTAACTAAAAACGAATCCCGTTTCAAAATTTTGCGTTTGCGAATCGATGATTCGTTGTGTGTTGAAATTGTAATCAGCCACTTTCAGAGTTAGAATCGCAAATTTCATTCGATAAGTGTGGTGAAGTGAAAAGGGAGGCGGTTGCTTAGGTTCCTGTTCTTCTTACTTTTTTCATAGATTACATTGTTTTGGTTCACAAACCGTTTTTGGTTCGCACAATCGTAGCGGCAAGTATTATTAATACTAACGAACGCGCGTTCAGGCTGATTTAAATCAATTTTATCAATCGAAGCCAATTATGTAATAAAGCAAATGGTGGACACTACTAACACTTGTAATAATATTTTCAATTAACAAAATCATTTTGTTTTATTACTGGTAAAGCAGTTGGTTTTTTTAATTATAGGTAGGAAGGTACTTCTGGATATCGTTTTTCAGAAGTACCTAAAGTCGTTTTTCAGAAGTACCTCGTAGTTCTGATTTTTATGACAGATGTTTTGGCTACTTAACGGTGCAGTAGTTAATTTCGTTTATATAAACTCTATTAACCTGGATAAGTTGAAATTTTATATGGAAAAGTGATCCAAATTGAGGTTTGAAAGCTAGTATATTGCCAAACAATTGAACAAACTCGTTATTGCTTTTCAAACAAAAATTTTGCCGATTCTAAACCTCCCGACAGCTGGGTGGCATTGGATGGCAGAGTTTACAAAAGGTTGTGTAACCATGTTAGGTATGCCAAATATCTGGATACCGGACGTAGACCTCAACGTTATGTAGACCTCAACTGTAATATTTGATTTGATGATAGGGAGAATTGGGCTCTACGGTAGTGATAAAATTAGTACAAAATGGATTAGCAATGGAATTGTGTTTACTTATCAGGACAACATAGTAACAAGTTTAAAGTTACGTTACCTAAAAGAATTAGTGAACAACTTACAAATTAGTCAAGCCTCTTCCAGTATTTGCATAAAATGCAACGCAAATTCAAAGATAATCCGGATTTTGAAATAAAATTTGAGTAATTGTGAAAGAAAATATTATTCAAATGATAGTTACTATAATATAATCGAAAATATTTCTGCTTTGACACTAGATGATGGCAGAGTACGTAAATATTTTAATTCTTCTTTAAATTTTCACCCCCAAACTCGAGGCTTTTTGGATGCTTGGTCTCCTTTTCTATATTAATTATTATGTAAAGTTTCTGTTGATCGTAAAATTTTCAATCGTGTTCAGTTTAACTGACGCATCCGATGAATTAGGATCCACTACCTAATTCATCGGATGCGTCAGTTAAACTGAACACGATTGAAAATTTTACGATCAACAGAAACTTTACATAATAATTAATATAGAAAAGGAGACCAAGCATCCAAAAAGCCTCGAGTTTGGGGGTGAAAATTTAAAGAAGAATTAAAATATTTACGTACTCTGCCACCATCTAGTGTCAAAGCAGAAATATTTTTTTAAAAAAATATTGAACTGTTGAAATGTTGACTTTGATAATTTCAATTCCGTCAATCTACTTAAATTTTTTTTTAAAATGTTCACTACGTAGAGGTCCTAATGGTGCTCTAATCGCAATGACATCTGACAACTTCATAACAAAGTAATGATTTTGTAATTTAAAATTTGATTACTAGATCGCAACTAAAATTACCAACAAGAGGCAGTGCACAGTGAGACTTGTTATTAAAATTGACTGGATCTCACAAAGTTCCAAGACCAAAGATAACAATTGTTGTTTCAATTACAATTGGCAAATGAAATCAACAAACTTTCCTTTTAATTAGAATCTAACGTAATTCCGTACTTGGTCAATCTGGGATTTAGGAAGAGTAATTAACGAATGTTATGTGTTACGCTTGTCTTTATTAGTTTTCAGGTACAATAAAAAATTAGTTGATTTTCGAACTTTGAGAAATATGTAGGGTTTTCAGAGTGCATGTCTATTTTACAACTTAGTGGATAGATGTGTTTGATTAGTAGGCTGTTGTTTGGCTTATTAAGGAAACTGGTCTCTTAAAAAAAATTCGTATGAGATTTATTATATTGTTAATTATTCCTATTAGTGGCAGCCGATTTACATTGTTTCTAAAATTTTTGAACTGGCGTTTTACTCACTTGAATTTTCGCTAAATGTGTAATAATAAATAATAACAATTCAGGAAATTATTTTCTAAATATATGATACCGGTATAATACCGAAATACCGGTACTGCTGAGGCAAAATTTGGAACCCCCGGTATTTAAAATTTTGACTGGTATTACAAGCCCTAGTATTGGATAACCTCGACTGAAATTGCGCATACAGACGATATCTTTATCGATTAAGAAATCGCTTTTGTGAAACAAGACGAAACATGACGGCATCCTCCCCACATAGTCCTCCCTCAAATTCAAGGCGAATTTTATTTTAAACAGGGAACTGGTCCCCTTTTTAGAACCTCTAAACAAACTTTCCGGAATTTATTAATCACCGCAATCGATTTCTGGCCATCTGGGTTAAAATGTTAAAAGAACCAAAGTTCCATCGAAAGATCTTCTAAATGATTTTTAGGATTGCCGAAACCTATGACACAAACATAAAATTTTATGGCGTTTAATATAGTAGGTCGATATAATAATGAAAGAAACATTATTTAAATATCGAATTATTTAAACCAATTTTGTTATTCACAACACCCAACATTTTCGGTGCGATTAACATATCCATATATACAATAGCTCGTCGTAACCTAACCCAACAACCAAGATGTCTGACTTAACAGAAAATTAAAAAGAAGCAACAAAATGTAATGTAATGCTAGCCAGCAACATGACTCAACATAACGACCCCACAGAAGGACTTCTCCCCCCTCACCAATTTTTATCAAAATCATTAGAGTTGAGAAACACCAAAATAAAAATCCGGCCTCCACTATAGGATCCACTAAAAGAATTTGTGCCCGAAATCGGGACACGTTGCCACAGATCTCTGGTAAAAATCTGTTTGAGCTGTAAAAATAAATAATTATTAATAAAATAAATCCAGGTACCACCTGAGTCCCACTGAATTTTTCCGAAATGTGGACCGGTCTCAATTTCTGATACTCAAATTCTGATACTGAAGGGGTTCAGTAATTTTCATGAAAGTCATTCGAGCCGTTTCCGGAAGCCTGGTTACACATATACATATAAATTATTCCTCATATGATGATAATTTGTTTTAGACTAGGTACTTAGTTGTGCGCTAGTTGTTATAGTTTAGATATGAAAATTTGCTTCACGGTTAGTAAAAATTAATGAACTATTTACGAACTATAAACGAAAGCTACACTTCATACAATAGTTCGCAAAAGAATCGTTTTTGCAGCTCTAAGAGATACTATAACTAAAAATATTCATTCGCATAATGTTCACTTTTAATGATTCGCAAACGTAACACTTTTGCGATTCACTAATGCAAGACTTTGCAAATGATTTCCAATAAATTTATCGACGTTTAAAAAAATGTTGGAGAAACGCTAATTTTGCGGTTTATAATTTAAATTATTTTAGTTTCATAATGACTATTTTTCATACTTATTTTATAATAAAAATAAAATTCCTTAAATCATTGTGCTATGTCGCCCTCATAACAACAAATCTGATGTTTCGATATTCTGCTGTTGACTATTCGGCTTAGATTATAGTTGATTTTCGGCACATATTTTATTAAATTTTCTAATTTGATCGCTTTTATCTTCAACGATAGAAATATAAATTAAATTCCATAAAATACTTACCTAATAAATTAACTTAAAAATTAATAAGAGAAGTACACAATTTGGCTTCTTCGTTTGAGTCACGAACATTAAATGATTTACTTTATGCTTTGTTTTACTCCTTTAAAATGGGAAAAAGCAATGATTCGTGAGCATATGTACCGTATTTTGCGAATTCGATTTTTTGTTTAGCGGGTCGCTTCTTAAACAAATTTCCATCTAAAACAATTTATTGTTGCAAGAACGAAGCTAATTCGAATAAAAAAAACTATAATGACCATTTTGATGATTTAAAATTAATAGTATATACAATATTTCTCTAGATTGGTTAATTGGCTTTTATATCTATAAGTAAACTTTAAATACTGTAATCATTTTCACCGACCGATGTTCATTAACCAACAAATTGAATATTATTGATACATTCCATTGAATTTAAACAAAAAGAGCAAACGCAACTTTAACTAAACGATTACACATAACCACATAGTGTCAAGTATACTACTATTATTAAATTATAATAATGAATAAGCTCACACACTCACACTCACACACACACAACCCATTCACATTATTTTCAACATTAATTTTTATGTTGTCATTAAAAAAGCTCTATAAAATGTTAATTATGAAATATACGCATTTTATTGAGTATAGACATAAAAATGAAATATATTTTATTGATAAATACTTTAATAAAAAAATTAATAATTGCAAAATAAAACACCAACAAAAACCGATTGTAATTAACAACAATAAAAATAGATCGAATTAATTCCATAAAGCTTTTATTGTAATTCAAAAATTGTAATTGGATGTAACATGAACTTGTGCACGTCTGAATTTATTACCAAACTCGAAGGTTGTTCGTCAACAAACGTTGGCAACAACTAACTCCTGTTTCATTGTCATTGTTTGTGTCATTTAAGATGTTTTATGAAATTTACTTTTCTCAATAATAAAAGTATTTAAGTATGTGATACCTACTAACACAGTAAATAAAGTAAAATACCTCATTTTTATTTGGTTAATCCTAAATTACGCGTATTTAAACTAATAGGTTCCTCGACAATATGTAATACCAGTACACAAAATATCGTAATACGTGATAAATTTAAAGTTTTAAATTTATTGAAGAGCCCATTAAATTATTAAAATCTGTGATGGAATTGGCCATGTCAAATAAAATATATTGTATTAAGGTTCCTTTATGCCAAATTTATCAAATTTTTTATTACCAATTTTAAAGAATATGTGTGGGTACCGTACAATGTATCGATATCATTTCTAAAAATAAAGCAATATATTTTATTTTGAAATACACAGGCCACACAAAAAAATTCAAGATGATTTATTTTGAAAAATGAACTCACATATATTCTACGATATTAATCTTTTTCGTTTAATGAATTTCCTTTAAAATCAAACTTCCATTAATAATTTATATATCCATTTTGCTTTTCGCATTTTCCGTTATTTTCATAAAATTTATCATAAAATAATTGTATGGAAGCATGTTGTGTTTAGTACATACCGATAAGTCTACGTACATATTTATTTCTAATGAAATTCAAATTAGATTTAATCATACATACATAAAATACAGATTGCCGGATTTTTTTTAATCAAACAAAATTAATCAGACGTGTTATCTTGGAGCTATTTCTTTAGCTAATAAAAAGTGTAGCTACTCGTACGTGTGTGTGTCGAAACGAAGCTCATGTATTTTTAAAAAGCTATTTCAATCGAAAAAATTTAAATCATTCCACTCTCGTTGTAGTATTCGGATTAATTTAAACTGAAGAAGATGTCTAAACATCAATTTCTTCCGTTTCTTTGTAGAATAAAATATTTTTAAACCAAAAGTTTGGACTGTAAATTTTTGTAGTACCTATGCGATTAACGTTTCTCCTGAAATAAGGTTTTAGAAAAGTAATCCTTATTTTAGACTCTATCAACATTTAGATATCAAGATATCAATTTTTATGTTACCATTACTTTAAAGCAAGTAACTCACTTCGCAAGTTCACTTATTCGAATAAGCACCTCCACAAAATGGTTTCCACGTAGTTTACATACCTCCACCTTCCAGCGACAAAACAAAAACCTTGTGTTTTGATACAATTTTCTTTTGCCAATTTTGCGAGCTTTCGAATGTCCCATTACAAGCGGATGGTTTTATTTTGTCTCCAAATTTTGTCTTCTCGGGTTTTCACTCTGACTTATTGTAGATATATCCAAATCGACATGTTGATTTCATTTAATTTTTGTATCTAGCAATAATCCTATGCGACTTATACATTTGATGATATCGCTTATTCGCTGAAAATTTTTATTAGGGAAAATATATGAAGGTTTTTCTTTGCCAAACATTTAACTAAAGTTTGTTACTAATGAGCAACGGAGCAATATACGTGAAATCACTTCCAGCCTCATTTCTGAGGAACTGATACACTTTTGACACCGATGATAAAACTGAGATGTTCTTAGCATGTAGGTTCTAAGTGGGCCTCTGACCTTAAAAACTGGCATAACGTGCGTTTCCACTTGGAACGCTTTGCAAATAGTTGCAGTGTGTTTTAATTTTTTCATCATGGATAGAACACATCCAAAAAAAATTTTTGTATCGATATATACATTTTATCACTCACACATACAAAAATTTACAACGCGGTTTGCAATCAAAAGTAGTCGTGCATAGAACTTTTCTTTTTGCAAATTTTTAATTTACAACAAAAATGAACAATTTCCCTAATTTTGTTTAACCCTGCGCCAATCACAAGCTATCCAAAATTATTTTGTTGTCATTAAAAGAAGTTTAAACAAAAAGTAAGTATACCATTTTAATATTTGGTATGTTTAACTGTAATTTGTTTGATCTAAAATAATAATAAATAATATACAACATAACACAATATTTTGATTTTAAATTAAAATGAATAATATTTTTCATAAATATTAATAAATTATATTAATTATAAATATTAATAAATTATATTAATAAATTAACATAAATATTTTTCAGGTAATAAAAGAAAAGGAGGAGATACAATAATTTTTTAAACGATGAATGTGAGGAATTCGAGGTTCTCGAGGACGACTTCGGTGGTGTTTCCGAGTCAACTAGGAGATATTTGCAATATGAGGTAGAAGAAGTGAATTAATTTGGTGAAGATATTGATGCGTGCGTAGTGAATAATAATGAAAATAAAGCAGGATCGAACGTTGCCACTCAATCAAAAGTTGTATATAAAAATGTCAATGATATGGTACAAGGAACGAGCCGATTCTCATTCGAGGCAGATATGTTGGATGCCGTAATTGAATGTTCACCTTTATTTGACTACACTCTGCCTATTGTATTTCACTACATATATGAACGAGATAATGAAAAATAAAACAAATAAATAAATTTTCAGTTTTTTTTATTTCCCAAATTATACATAGTTCCACAGCCATGGTACAGATCCGTCCGTTATAAAATGTACTGCAAGAACATTTCGCACTTCCTTCGCGTCCAAAGAAGCGTTGTAGCTACCTTGCTTCGAAATTTGTAACACAATTTCGGAATTTTTTCTCCAATCCCCAAGCACAGTACTGCTATCAGTACTGTCTCGATCTACGAATCGTGTTGAACAATACTTCATTTGATGTGGTAGATTCTCTTCATCCCCCATGAGGCAAACATTATGTAAACAAACGGCTGCTTGTACAATTTTGTCTGCTGTATTTACGGACGTCTCTAAACATGTTCGTAGTATTCTGCCGATAATTGAAAATACTTTGTTCGACATCTAATTTTCCAGTAGATTTATCAGGGTATGGTGTAGCTAACCAGGTTTTTAACCAAATGTCTCATCTCCAACTAGCTAATACGGCAAAATAGGACCACCTTAAAAAATTTCGGCATCCTCGGGAACGTTCATGGTTTTATCCAAAAGTCTTTTGCTCATGATCGGATTTTGGAACACCCCTCCATCAGTTTGCCGTCCTTGAGCATCCACATCGATAGGGTGGCATCCATATGGCCAGCAAATAATTGAAAAAAAAATTATAATTATAAAAATCGGGTGGCGCCTGTAAAAAATATTCATATATAGGATGTTCGTGTGATTTTATGGTATTTAATATTTACGTACAATAATCCTGATGTGTTTTTCATCTACAGATCCTACGCAATTCAGAAAATTCCATTTTCTCTCAAATCCATCTGTCACTGTTAACCAATCTTGAGCTTTCAGTTCAGGAATCACTTTCTTTTTGAGTTCAGAATAAATTGCGCCCAGTGTTTCCGATATTATATGGCAAGCTGTACTTTTGCCAATTCGAAATTTGTAGGAAATTGGTCGTAGGGTATCACCACTAGCCAAATATCTAAAATTCAATTATAGTTTGAAATTAACCTTTTTATGATTTGATTGTTATAACATAATTACCTTAATGTAAGAGCCAATCTAGTGGATGGGTTTATCGACATTCTAAATGTGGTGTCTTGCTTTACGCTTTTCAGACCTACTATTATCAGTAACTTATTGAAAGAATCTGGAGTCATCCTAGTAAAATTAAAAAAAAATTCCTGGTCTTCAATCGCATTTCTGCGACTAAATTTTGATCGCCATGCTTCGTTCTTTGAGCTTCTGTAAAAATTGGTCGCACCCACATATTATGAACTCTTTTCTTCTTTTCAGGTTGCAACAGCTTAGCTACATTGCTACAAATTACAATAGCCAAAGCAGCAGCACTCACACTTTGCAAATATTCCTCATTGATTTTAATTTTAATTATTTATTCATAATTAATTAAATCACAAACACTTGAAAATAACACAAATCAAAACCAACAAACATAATTCGACAGTTTTTTGCAAATGCCAAAATTATTTACCAATACAATTAAACAATATTGCACACACGAAAAAAATGTCCCTTTGCAAATATTTGCAAAGCATTTCAAGTGGAAACCATAGGTAACTTTCAAAATTTTCAGTTTCAGAGAGACGACATCTCTTTAACAAAGCGATTTACTTATGTTTTGAAAACGACACTCTCTAAATTTTTAATTTACTTCAGGAACCTTCGTTTTATTATATACAGCCTCAGCACATACTATATCTCTCGATATACATTTAATTCTATTTCTTATCGATATTATTAAACTATGTATTGAATCTCATTACGATGAGTACTATCTGGATTTTACATCGAAAATATGTTTATCTTAATTTGTTATCTCGATAAAGGTCATCACTCACCCATGGATGTTCAAAGTACTCAGATAAAATTACTTGATTACATTCCCTATAATTTTCTCTGCGATTTATAAATACAACGTCGTCCAAAGAAAAGTTATTTTCAAAGTTAAGTTGGTTTCGTATGCTTTTACGTACATATTTTTCAGCGGAAGTTGCAATTTCCCAGAGATCCTTTAATGTTTTCTAAATAAATAGTTGTCTTTAGAAATATATTTTTTAAACATAAGTTTTCTGCTGCACCCAATTAACCACTCGTATTAACAGAAAGCCAATTTTAATATTTATTGTACTAGTCTACGCTGATCTGACAAAATTTGAAACTAAAATACTGCGATTGAAACTTGACTACAGGGTGGGCCATTTAACATTTTTTTGAACTAGCGGTTATTTTGAGTATGGTAAGGGTTATGTCACTTCTGATTTGACAGAAAGTTAGTTTTATCCTTCCGCTGAACGAAAATGGTTGTGTATTTGCTTGAAAAACGCTGGAAAATATTGAAACATTACTTTGAAAATCATCGTCATGTTGCAGAATGTGTGCGAAAATTGCGTGCGGTTTTCGGAAGAAACGAAGCGCCGGGAGCTCCATATGTGCGTTATTTTGTGAATAAAGTTAAAGAAACAGGCTTGCTAATTAATAAACCAACACGAACCAAGCAGCCAACCAAGCGAACACCCGAAAATATTGATGCTGTTGCCGAGAATGTGAGTGAGTCGCCGGGAACGTCAACTTGTCATCGTGCACAAGAATTGAACATTTCACACACAACATTGCGACGAATTCTGCATAAAGACCTTGGTATGACACCGTATAAAGTTCAACTGGTTCAGGAATTGAAGCAAAGAGACCACCCATTGCGTTTTCGGTTCGCTGAGTGGGTTTGCGATCGACTTGAAGAAGTTGCCGATTTTGGCAAAAAATCATCTTTTCGGATGAGGCGCATTTCCATCTTGGCGGCTATGTAAACAAGCAGAATTATCGCTATTGGGGCACGGAGAACCAACACGTGATCGTGGAGAAGTCGATGCATCCTCAACTAGTGACTGTTTGGTGCGGATTTTAGTCCGGTGGCATCATTGGGCCATTTTTCTTTGAAAATGAGCAAGGAGCCGCCGCTACTGTCAATGGCGAGCGCTACCGCGCCATGATAAACAATTTTTTGTTCCCGGCACTTGAAGAGAAGGACATAGGCATCATTTGGTTTCAACAAGACGGCACTCCGTGCCACACAGCACACGTTTCAAATGATCTTTTGCGCACTGTCTTCGAAGATCGAATTATCAGCCGAAATGCTGATATGATTTGGCCGCCTCGGAGCAGTGATACGATGCCGGTGGAGTATTATCTTTGGAGTGCCGTCAAAGATAAGTGTTACGCCGATAAACCAGCAACGATTGACGCTCTCAAGAACAATATTCGTATTGCCATTGAAGACATAATGAAGCATACCATCGAAAATGTGCTCAAAAATTGGACCGACCATATGGGGTACGTCAAAGCCAACCGAGGCAGTCATATGAATGAAATAGTATTCCATAATTAACCGGAAGGATTGTTCTTTACAATGAAAAAATATTGAGAACTTTTTGTTTTATTGCATTAAAAAAAAAAATTTGGCCCACCCTATAGATGAAACAATTGCATGCACCTATATCATACGATTGTCTACGATATGTTATAATTTAGAAATTAATTTGGATTGCAAAAATTTAATTTGACAAGTTTTTTGTGTTATAGTTTGATCAAATTAATTTATCATTAAATATGTATAAATAAAATGAAATTCAAGTAAACTCGAACTTGTTTGAAAATCGCATATAACTTAAATCAAAAATGCAGGAGAATATTGAGTGACCAAAGTAGCTCAAGTAACTTTTAGAATCGAGTAAACTAAAATGCAAATTGGTTTTTACTAAGCCAAAAATGTATTTAACGATTTACCAGGGTTAATCGAATTCGCTGGTTCTGTTCGACGAGCTCTACTCTCTCCGGAAATTGAAACCATCTAAATCAGGGTAATCTGTCACGGTGCTCATTTCCGATAAGTCTGGGTCTCTCTAATCACGCAAACTTTAAAGTGTTAAGTGATAATATAAGGTTTACATTAGGAAAATTCGATTGGCCATGGAGAATAATTGAAGTGCAAATTTCTGATATTTATTATCATAATATACATATCATTTATCGCCAAAAAGCTCTTGATGCATGTACACTTTTGTAAATATATTGCAGCAAATTTCATTGCTTGTGAGATGAAGTGTATAGAGACTACCCAAAGAAACATATTTTGTAATCAGCATCCAAACATAAATATCGGATTAAAAATACCGTCATAAAAGCGAAAATGGACAGACAACCCGTTACATTTTTTTATTATTGTTTCAAGATTCAGCGACATTATTTATGTAGAAGGTTATGTTATAGATCTAGAAAAGCCAAGCTTTTGAAATATTGGAATGACTACTCCACGTCTGAGTTAGGTGAATTGTATAAAGATCTCAATGACGATATGAAATAAAACTATCGAAACCTCTTTTCCACACCATCAGAAATCTATACGATTGTAGTTTTTATTATATCATCTCTCACCTTAAAAGTTTTTGAAGTTTTCGTATAATTGATTTGATTGTTTGATCAAATTATACCTGAATATTAGTTGTTGAGCGGTTTGCTCATAGTGTGGTTGGAATTACAAACGTTTGAATGTGGTCTATTTTGTATTTTCACAGATGAACTGAACTTACAGAGCCCACTAGATGCATAAAAAAGAACTGTGGGTTTTTGAAAAGACAATTTCCATCCTTCGCGATTTAATACATTTCTGTTTTGGTTTATTTGTATATTATTTAATTTATTGTTATTACTTAAATTGAATTTTATGATAAATTTTGATAATAAATAGACATTGATATTCGCTTCTGATTTATAACATGAGATAATTGAGGTATTTTATTGATCAATCGGAGGTAGTCTGTCTATCGTTAATTTGTGAAAGTAATTATTGTGTAAGACGTCTTTGAGACATTTGTCAACTAAGGATTGTTATACGTATTAGAATAATTTTTTAAAACTATTGTTAGAATTAGATAATTGAAGAGATTGTGATATAATTTGTTGGTAGTTTAGGTGTGTCTCTATGTGTTCGAGGCTTTTCAAATTTTGCATTGTTAGCGTTTTAAAGCGTTTAGGTATGATGCGAGGATTTGAGGATTTCCTAATTTACGACCAACTCAGGCAAAACCCAGATTTGTATGTCACTGCTGTTAGTGCTATCTTTTTCAGCATTCATATTATTGTTTAATGATAATGATATGATAATTCATCTTAAAATTTATTGGTGTTCAGGTGTGGGAGGATGAAGACATAAAGTACCTTAATAATAATTTTAATATTTCAGTGCGAATCTTCATCGATGGGTTTTCTAACAACTAATTTACTTAATGTTAATATTTCTAATAACCTAATTTAAAACATTTTAAGATTTAGGGTGGATATTTAATACTTTTTTGTAAATAGTTTTGACTTTATTTTAGGTCAACAATTTGTTTTGCGACGGAAGACTTTTAAAGTTTAAATTTTAATTATGTCAAGTTCTAGCTTGATTTAATAATCAATAAAATGTATTTCATAATATACATTTAAAACGCAAGCAGTGAGGATATACGCTGAATTTAATTTAAACTAATGATTTTGTGTATTTTTATATTAAGGAGTTCCTAGTACTCTCCATTAAACAGAAGTCGTTTAAATCGTAATATTTAGTTTCAAATAGCTAATTCTCTGTCAAATATATATTTTATAATTTTACCTCGTCCTGTTTTCAAATGGTATTATTGCGTGATAATGAATTGCGGTTTACTAATAAATTTAATAGTAATAAAATTGATGCAATAAATTAATATATTTATAGCTGTTAGCTTTGATTTAGTTTGGAGAAATTCATGCATACATCAAGAAACTATCTTTTATTTAGATATTATTTCGAGGTGAGGTTACCAATAACTCCATGTAAAATAAAATCTAGTTATCACCTAGAATAACCCAAAATGTCATATAGACAGTAGTATTTACTAATCTTAAGTTAAATAATTTTTTAAATTTCAGATATTTGTGAAACTAGTAACTAAAAATTAAAAATTAAAATTCAGGTAATTCATGTCTTGGTTTATCTTTAAGAAACTATTATAAATGTCTAATATTAAAACTTTATTACTAAAGGTAGGGTGCCAGTCATGATATTAGATCGAATTTTAATACTGAATAAGTAGTCTACAATTGTGTTGTCATTTTGTGACTAACTATCGGCTATACTTCGGTGACTGTAACCGGGTCGATTCTGTTCCATATAATCAATCTATCCCTCTGGTTTGTTGTGTGTAAAAAGATTGTACGGTGAGCCTGGCGGTGTCCGGAAGGTCCTGTGTAAAACATGGCGTATTTGTTACATCTTCGTTTCTATTTGATTTATTTTTACAAAATACATTGTTGTTTATTTGTGATTTCGAGTTTTTCTTATTAAATTTAGTTTACTTTTTCTCTAATAATTTAGGTTTTAAATGACGATGTTATGATTTAATAGCCATATTTTTAGTTGATGCTGCACTACGAAATTGTTTTTATACATTCTCCTTTATTTATTTGTCAGGCCTATTATTTGTACGAAATAGGAAACCTATTAATTTTGTGCTTCAAATTAGAAGAAATATATTACATCTGTCATCGATGTATATAAAAAAAATCAATTCTATAGTGTGTTCGATTCATATTATTGTTCAAGTGAGACGCAGGGAACTAAGAAAGAATTTAGCAAAGACGCCATATTTGTTTTCTGTCATGTCATGGCATTTTGTTTGTTGTACGTTTGCCATTTATTGCTATGGTGTCGTATTCGCTTGAAGACCGTGTTAAAGTTAAGCAAGAGCACTACAAAAATGGCGAAAAAATTAGACAACACGTGTCGCGCAATTCGTGAATATTTTGGTCACCATGACCGCCAAAATAACGAACCATCGGCCATTTGGTACGTAAGTTCGAGGCTACGGGTTCTGTGGCGGATGCACGAAAACCTGGCAGGCCAAAAACTGCCCGCATACCAGATAATATCGCTGTTATGAGGCAAAGTGTAAGAGATGGACGTAAACGCGGTTTTCATCTATTTTACACGACACCAATGATGGATGCTTGATGGAATCAACTTGGGTCATGTTTATCTTCAATAAGACGGTGCTACGGTGAGGTGAGATGAGACGGTGCTGATGAGAATATCGACGAATTGCAAAGGTTCTTCGAAAACTGCTTAATTTCACGTCGCTTTCCGAAAAGCAAAGTGTACGTTGGGAGTCCAGTGACTATCCAAGCAAAACCTAAAAATCAACATCATTACCTAGATAAATGCCATAGAAACGTCCCTATTCGAAAATGTCATCAAAAATATTGACCAATCGCATCGACGTCTGTAAATCCAGCCGTGGTCAACTTTTGAGTGATATTATTTTTCATACATAAATGACATCGATAAACCTTCAAAATAAAGTGACCAACTTGATTCAAAAATAAATATTTGTAGTTAAATAAGTATTAGTTTGCGTTTATTTTCCTGCGTTTCAATTGGCCAATCCTAAATTTCACAAACGTATTTGTTATTTTTCTGGTGTTCTGGATACTATTTAGTAATGTCTGGATTGATTAGATTTAATATGGTTTGATTTCCACTGTTTTATTTTATTTATTATTTTATTAAGTATTCCTCGTTGTGTTTATTGATTATTCCAAATAGTAGAACGGCAACGCTTAATAATGATATTTCAGGTTTAGTTAATAATCCCAGTTTTTGGTTGTTGCGGTTGGTTGATTAATTAACAACTTACTAACTATTTGCTACTTAGATGTCTGAAACCGGGTCAATTCTATAATATGTATTAAACTATTCCTATCCCTCCATCTTGTTATATTTATAAACCGAATGAGCTTGACATCAACCGGAAATTTTATTTGTAGATTTGGTCGCACACTTCAATCAATCATAAGTTTGCGAGTTGTAGGTGCAGCAAACGATAAGCTCGTTGTGACATATAAATTATATGCCACGCTGGTTGGCGTTAGGGATCTTTCCATCTAGTACATCATGTTTATTGTAAAAGAATAAATCAATAAATTATAAAATTTCAGTTTTTTTGTTCAGGAAGCCGTAAAAGTATAAATTTAACATTAAATGTTAAGAAATCTCCAGATACATACGAAATAATATTTTTTTCCTAAGTAGCTAATTTAAAAAAGCAATTAATGAAAATCAATACCATTAGTTGCCATACGATCGCCAGGTATCTAAAATCGGGTAATTCTATCCAAAAAAAACATATTTTCTAACCTTCTCTCTTGGCATATGTAAACAGGCTGTAGAAATTAGGGCGTTATCCGGGACACTTGTCCAGTACTTGGTCCTACAGTACAATCAATTTATTTATTTAGGTAGAACATCTGGAAGCAAACTTCTCGTATCCAAAATTAGAACTATAAGTTTTGACTGTCTTGTGCTAATTGGCTTATTATATATTTTACTATCAACCTTACTAACTATTCGAACAGTCAGGTGTATATAATCGGGTGGATCTCGTCATTACTAATTGATCTGTTCTATCCTCCTTATGTTCTGTGTAATGACGGTGTATGGGGGGATCGGCGTCGTCCAGAACACAAGTTTAGGCTTTGCTATACATTCCAATCAAACAATCCAAATTAATCAATTGAAGTTTTTATTATATAATATTAAAGCGTAAATGACTCTACATGTCAACTTTATTATGATTTGGGCGCTGTTCAGACACACGAACATAGCCTTGACGACACATGTGTTTAATTATAACAACAATATGTATGGAATATGTCAATCAACCGTCTAAGCTAAATATTATTTGACGACTTATATTACCATTATTTCCGGCGCGCATATACATAGTAAATTCATAAGATCAGCAATATTACTATGCTGCATATAATTAATATTTTCTAATTTAGGTAAAATTGTTAGCTCGGCAACTAGATAGTTGTTGCTGCAATCATATATATTAATTTTGTATATAAACTCAAAGATTTTAATAAATATTAAGTAGTTTTAAAACAACACTTCAGACTGTTATTGTCATAGCCCTCACCAGTGGTAAGCGGATAACAATTCACTAAAGTATCGAAAGGTTATACCAAACGTCAACACTGATATAACATTGGTCCTTCGAAGCCTCCACAACAACCGGCGGCCAACAAAAATACTTCGAGTCAACAACCAACAGACATCGAAAAACATTGGTCCCTCAAAGCCACCACAACAACCGGCGGCCAATAAAAAATTTCGAGTTAACAAACAACAAACATCGAACACACAAGCCAACCACCAACCGGTATAAGTTCAACTCCAATCAAGAAAACCAGGCAGTCATCATCAGTCGAAGCCAATAATCAACGGCCAGCACAACGAAAACTTACAACAATGACGAGCATAGAAAATCGTTTGGAAGATCAGGAGATCACAGGCGATAAAATTGTCCAACTAAGCAGAAACTATCATAAAGATGGGTCAGGGAGGAAAACCAAAACTTATTTGGAGTCGAAAATAGCAATTTTAAAAGAACTCTACAAAAAATATGTAGAGGCTGATGAAATAATCAGAAATAGCTTAACATTAGACGAAAACCATATATATCTCAAAAAACGAAAGGAGATAGCGGATATCTACAACATCCTAATCGGCGAAATGCGAACTCAGTTGAACCAGGGGACACCGAGCACACACAAACCAACAACATCGAAGGATGACCCCCCTGGCTCCAAATTCCCATTTACGGAAAATATGGATACAAACGACACAACAAAAACAACAAGAAGCAAAGATTCTTCCAACAACAACGAGTGCGCCAGCAGAAAAGAATTCTACCATATGATAAAACTACAAGATGTTAAAATGAGAGCTCTTTACAAAGAAATAAACGCAGCAAGAGACTCATTGACACATAAAGTTTCAAAACAAGCATTACAGCTGTTGTTGAAACGAATCGAACGGATGATGGATCAAATCATGGATCTAGATGAGAGGATAAAGGTGGAAGCCTCAGCGGAAGATGAAAATAGCCTCAAATATTTCTCTGAGGGATATTACGATGCTATCAAAAGCCAACATGATGACATTATAACAAAGATCGCCACTGAGATTGACAGCCATCAAACAGATAACAACAAGTTTGATGTACGCCTGCCTAAAATCGAGATTCCAGTTTTCTATGGAGAGTATGTAAAATGGAAAGGGTTTGCAGATACGTTCGAGAAATTAATTCACAATAACGATAAGCTCACGGACACCCACAAGATTAACTACCTAAAAAGTCATTTAGGAAGTCCAGCAGCTAGATTAATAAATCACTTAGAATCAACGGCAGAGAACTATACGGTAGCGTATGACATAATAAACAAGCGATACAACAATCAACGAGTGTTAACTACAACATATTTCAACCAGTTGATTAATCAGCCAAACATAACAACCGAGAATGCTTCAGGGATCAGAACGATGCATGATACAACAAAAGAAGCTATTCATAATATAAACAACATTCTAAAAGATGATGAGAAGTTCGATGCACTGATCACCCACATATTGCAAAGAAAATTAGATAATGAGACAGTCAGAATCTATGAAACATCAATGGAAGACCCTAAAAAAGGTCAAAATCTAAACAAATTTTTACTATTTTTGGAGAAACGATTTCAATCATTAGAATCAATAAATAATAAAAGTAATCGACAACCAACAACAACCGGTAACCGATACCAAACAACAACAAATGTACAGAAGTGCATAAACTGCAAAGGATCACACATAAAATGGAAAAATGCAGATCGTTTCTACAAATGTCCACTTTGGATATATGCAGTATGAAAAATCTGTGTAGAACATGTCTGGGCGAACATAATTTTTCCCGAGGTTGCTTATCAGAAGCGAAATGTTTGGTGTGCAAGGGCAATCATCACACTCTGTTACACACAAGAGAAGGTCCAACTAAAAATGCTAATGAATATCAACAAAAAAGGGCTTCAGCTTCTAACTACCCAACCACAGAACCGGTAAAACCGATGGTCGAAACACACATGTTAAACAGTACAACATCAGAATCACAGATACTTCTGAGCACAGCATTAGTGAAGATTCGTACAAATGGCCGTCATCCGGAACTATTGAGGATACTCATCGATCCCGGCTCTCAAGCGTCCTTTATAACTCGCGAGGCCGCCAAGAAATTAAACATACAAGGTACAAGAACACACGTAGAAGTTAAGGGAATAGGAGGAATTAAAGCTGATATATCAGATCAACGACTAAAAATCCAAATCGAACCGAGATTCTCTTCAGAATTCAAACTAGAAATGAGTGTATTAGTTGTTGATAAATTAGTAGGGAACCTACCAGAGTACAGTTTTAATGCTTGGAACTGGCCTTATATAAATAATTTGTTGTGGGCAGATCCAAACTATAATATGCCAAACGAAATTGACATATTACTAGGGGCAGACTATTACCCTGCCATAGTAATGAATGGTATAGTAAAAGGTACAACAGGAGATCCAGTCGCATAAAAAACGGAATTAGGATGGGTTATATTTGGACCACTGCATCAGAACAAGTCAACAACTATAAACTGCATGGTAACCAAAACGGAATTAGAAGACAGATAAAGAAAATTTTGGGAGATTGAAGAAGTACAACTCGATAGAGCATTAACGGAGGAAGAAAAACAGTGCCAAGAACATTACTGTAAAACCCAACAACGAGACATCAATGGGAGATACATAGTACGGATTCCATTCAAAACAAACCCTCCAGTTATCGGGGCATCCAAAATGAGGGCGTTAGCCAGATTTTTGCAATTAGAGAAAAAATTTGCCGGCTCACCAACATTTGCTAAGGACTATAAGAAATGTATCAACGAGTACATAGAATTAGGTCACATGCAACTATGTAATGACGAAGATGGAATAAAACCGCTAGCAACAGAAGAATACTTCATACCCCATCATGCCGTGATTAAAAAAGGCAGCACAACCACAAAACTACGCGTTGTGTTTGATGCATCCGCAAAAACGAGCAACAACAAAAGCCTCAATGATCAACAATTAATTGGACCAACCTTATAAGATGAACTAATATCAATCCTGCTGAGATGGAGGAAACATAAAGTCGTCGTCACAGCAGATATTGAAAAAATGTACCGCCAAATTCGTGTGCACGCAGAAGATCAAAGATACCAAAAAATATTATGGAGGGAAAACGAGAACGATCCCATTAAAACATATCAGTTAACAACAGTATCGTTTGGAACAGCTAGTGCTCCTTATTTAGCCATTCGCACCCTACAACAGTTAGCAAATGATGAAAAGGACTAATAGCAGCAAATATCATTTTACAAGATTTCTAAGTAGATGACTTATTAACTGGTAGTGATTCTATTGAAAAAGCACAACTACAACAACAACAATTAATTAAATTACTAGGAAAAGGAGGATTCCACCTTCGGAAATGGGCAAGTAATTGTCAAGCTCTACTAGAACAAATTCCACATGAATCACGAGCAATCAATAAAATGGATATAAAGCTAGACGAAACCATAAAAACTCTAGGGATCTCATGGAATCCTAACAACGACACCTTTGAATTTAAAATAAACATTAAAACAAATAAGTCAGAGATCGTCACAAAAAGGGACTTCTTATCTGAAGTATCACAATTATTTGACCCACTCGAGTGGTTATCATCAACAATCATCGTAGCAAAAATACTATTACAACAACTCTGGTTAACAGGAATATCATGGGATGAACCAGTCCCAGAAAAAATAGCAACAAAATGGAGAACTTATAAAAACTCGTTACGTGCGCTAGAACAATTAAAGGTCCAAAGATGGATGGAAACAACTGCCAATTCGGCAATACAACTGTTTGGATTTTGTGATGCATCAGAAAGTGCTTATGCCGCAGTAATATACTGCCTCCAAAATGACAACAAGGAAAGTAGAGGACATCCGTATTTACTGGTTTCAAAAACTAAAGTCGCACCAATAAAGTCCAAAATAACAATTCCTAGACTAGAATTGTGTGGGGCCTTATTGTTGTCTAGGTTAATGGCAAAAGTTATCAAAAGTCTTCGATGTGCCAAGATAACTACATATGCATTTACTGATTCGAAAATTGTTCTCGCATGGATTAAGTCAGAACCACATCGGTTTAAAACATTTGTGGCGAACCGAGTATCCGAAATTCATAGTTGAACAAACCCAGCAGCCTGGAACTATGTTAAATCAACTGAAAATCCCGCTGACTGTGCATCAAGGGGGATAGAAGCTGAACATCTCATTGATCATAAATTATGGTGGAGCGGACCAGATTGGTTAACAAAGAAAGAAAATATATGGCCAACTAATAATTCGGAGGTAAGACCTGAAGATGTTCCAGATCAACAGATACTTACACCACAAGTAAATGCAACAACAATGTTTATAATAGACAGCAACCCTTTCAGCGACCTATACAAAAAATTCTCAAATCTAAAACAGATTCAGCGAATAGTGTCATATTGTAAACGATTTATTAACAAGTTAAAATTAATAAAATACGAAGCACCCAACATAATATTACCAGAAGAAATGCAAGAAGCTATGCATCATTTAATTAAAAATGCTCAACTTGAACAGTATAAAAATGACATGCTTAATTTAGCTAGCAACAAACCAATTAACAACAAGAGCAAATTGTTACCATTGTCTCCATTCTTAAAGGATGGACTATTAAGAGTTGGTGGCAGACTACATAATTCTACAGCTTGGTCATACGATGAAAAACATCCTATTATCCTTCCACAATTACATCCAATAGTGAACCTGATAATCCATGAAGGACATCAAAACACAATGCATGGCGGCACCCAACTAACATTAGCACACATTCGAACAAAGTATTGGATTTTTAATGGTAGAAATCTTGTCAGACAACACATAGCTAAATGTTTAAGATGTCATCGCTTCAGTAAATCCATTCAAAACCAACTAATGGGGAATCTACCAGAAACAAGAATAACTCCAACGAGACCATTCCTAAAAACAGGAGCGGATTACGCGGGGCCATTCAGTGTAAGGGTATCAAAGGGAAGAGGTAATAAATCGTATAAGGGTGCAATTTTTGTATGTATGGCAACGAAAGCGGTCCACATTGAGGTAGTCAGTGACTTAACAACCGACGCATTCATAGCGGCATATAGACGCTTCACCTCACGTAGAGGAGTTTGTACGGATATTTTTTGCGATAACGGCACCAATTTTGTGGGTGCTAGTAAGGTAATGGAAATAGAAACATTGAAAACAATAAAAGAAGCAGCTTCAAACATTATTATATCCAATGCCGACCAAGTCACGAAATGGCACTTCATCTCACCAGGAGCACCACACTTCGGTGGATTATGGGAGGCGGCGGTAAAATCTGTAAAGTATCATTTAAAACGAGTGGTAGGAGAAGCAACGTTAACATTTGAACCAACTATCAACCAACATTAGCCATTTAAGGACTTCAGTACAAGATAAAGATCAACAAATAAATATACACGATGTCCATCACTACATTGTTGGATACGGAATCATTGTGGTATTTTTGGGATTAGTCGTTGCATGTCAGTGCAAAAACAGAGCCGCAACATCATTAAAAACAAGGTCATCTAGGTTAGGATCACATCCACGCCCATTGCCACGACGGTTTATATCAACGATCGCCGGCCCGGAGGATATTCAGACACACGAACATAGCCTTGACGACACATGTGTTTAATTATAACAACAATATGTATGGAATATGTCAATCAACCGTCTAAGCTAAATATTGTTTGACGACTTATATTACCATTATTTCCGGCGCGCATATACATAGTAAATTCATAAGATCAGCAATATTACTATGCTGCATATAATTAATATTTTCTAATTTAGGTAAAATTGTTAGCTCGGCAACTAGATAGTTGTTGCTGCAATCATATATATTAATTTTGTATATAAACTCAAATATTTTAATAAATATTAAGTAGTTTTAAAACAACACTTCAGACTGTTATTGTCATAGCCCTCACCAGTGGTAAGCGGATAACAGTTCACTAAAGTATCGAAAGGTTATATCAAACGTCAACACTGATATAACAGGCGCTCTTAACTAGCTGGTAGTAAACTCACTACAAAAAAATATTAGCTTACAAATACAAAAGAGATCGGCGAGATGGGATACTACAGATTAAAGAGAAGAAGAATACGAGTATATACAGGAGGTTTAAGGAGTTGCTGGCCTAGAGGATCAGTCAGCTAAGCTATCCTGGGTCTTATTCTCAAAGTACTCCAATTAGTAGGAACCTCTATTTTGTATATCTATAATTAGCCCCGCAAAATCGCAATTGATTAATGGTTTGGTTAGATATTTGAAAAATTGGCTATTAGAGCCGAATTCTGTCCGTTAAGCTTTGCAAAAGACACAACTATATTCGAACTACCATTGAAAAGATACCATTTCCATTAACACTTTCCAGAGAGTAAAGGATTTACGAAATTTAAATATTTCATAAACCACAATATCTCATTTGGATGGGGGTTACATAAAACAAACAAGCGGACAGCAGATAGGCGTGACCTACACCTAAACATAATCTTAATAAAGCTTGGAGGTTAGACCCCTAAATTCAGAAATTATAATACTTGTTTCTCTCAACAAATTTTGGAATGTGTTTAAAATCTACTACAGCAATAATTGGCACAACCAAATCGAATAAACCAAACGAAAAGTTTTAGGGTTAAGGCATGGCCTGAAATTGGCCTAGGATGATTAGAATTGTCTATAGCATTTTCAACGAACTTTAAACTATGTTAAGTAAGTTGCCTTAAACTTATGTGAAGTGTCAAACTTGGACCTAATATCCGGCAGTAGTCGGCGCTCTAGCATGTTAATTAACAATGATTACAGTTAATAGTAAAATTTAAAAATCATTTTCAGTTTCCAGAAAATAAAAATTGTTTACTCATTATTATAATAATTAAGCACCAATATTAATTTATTGACAATTTTACAAGTACTTTACATATTAAATAAATTTTTTTTTACACAAATAGCTTATGCAAATTTAAAATGTATGCACATGATATTTATAATTACTGAGTAATCTCAATAGATTCGGTTTGTACAAACAATGATTACCATTCATCCAAACATGGTCTGCTATATCTACTGTATGGCCTTATACAAATATTTGACTGAATAAATGGTATCCTCATTGGTGCTACTGAAAATTGTTCAACCAATTACAATAATTACATATTTATTGAATTGTGATTCACCATAAAATAAATAGGGACGAATGTATGTGTCTACACTGTATATGTATTGTGTGCTCGTCGATATTAAAATTCAATTGCTGTTTATTAATTTGGTTAAAATTTCCTGTTTCCTTGATTTTTATTTGTTTAATTTTTTGTATATTTTTGTTTAATGACAAATCAATAAAATAAAATGTGTAATGTGATAATTAGAGAAATTTTATTATATTTAATACACCCAAATTACAACAGTGATGATGGATTTAGTATTCGATGTAATTACGTACGTATGTAAATTGTTTTTTATGAAAATAGGAATTTTCCAAACAAAACAAAAAAAAAATTTGTGAAAGAGTTTGAGTATTGATGGTATTTAATTATTTTTGATTTATGTATAGATTATGATAAGGTGTGATAAGATTATAATAAATGGTATAATATTAAAATTTCAAGAAAACTAAATTCAAAACCATTTATAATTGTGAAAGATAAACTTTTTAGAAATTTTGTTTTTGGGGGTGACAATAAAGTTTAGTTTTGCTATAAACTCATATCAAAGATTTAATAAACCCTTCTGTAATACGACAAGAAATTTGTTTGCTTAACTGTTTATATATGTTATATTTAGTCATGAAGTGGCAGAGATAAAAACAATAATAATTTATGTTTATATACATGGTACAATGGTTTTATAAAGCTCGTAAGCTCGACAATACATTTGTTCACAAATCTACTCCTATGTAGACGAAATTGATTAGAATTAGATGTAATATACAGACCTAGTGTTTACCTAAACAAACGGATAGGTGGAGAAAAAATAATTTAATAATAATAATATAATTTTTATTATTAGACAATCATGCAAAAATATTAACTCTCAAGAGCTTGTTTTTGCACTAGGAAGAAAACTAAGTTAGAAGTTTTTAGTTCTTTTACTTTCTGCTACAAAATAAAATAAAGTTTATAACAGCTCAAAGAATTTTCATTTAATTTTTTTTGTTGTATTTAGGCCATATATTTCGATTTTTACATCTTCGTCAGTGGCACTTCCTATTGTATAAAATTTGTGATACATGTAAGTTTAATTATTCAGGTACTAACTATACAACACAAAATTAAAAACACATTAAATAGTATAAAATACATTTACCTGAGATTAAAATAATTTTAAAAAATTAAAAGAAAATTTTTTATGCAGCACAATATTGCTTAAATTTAGTTAATTTAAAAGAAAACAGTTTTTAAAACGACATTTTTAAAACCCAAACAATTGTTTAGCACAGATAAAACCACTCACTCAATATGGTTTCTAAATTATGCGCAATATTTAGTTACAGTATGGAAATAATGGAACTTATGTAATTGTATTTAAAAAAAATATTTTTTTATTTTATTATTATTTTTTTATTCCATGCCATCTTTTCTGGGGCACTCCCTGCTTTTTCGCGGTTCATTTTCTCGTCTTACTTTACACAATTACTACCAGATCGAAGACCTCGCCATGAGTTTTGCACGCCAATAGGGCGTCGTAGTTGTGTTCCTTTTAATCACAAATCGTAATCTGTTGATGAAGATTTCCTTTTGCATCTTGCCCCTATCACCATTCGAACCCGGCACCTCCTGGCCCAAACGCCAAAGCTTTAACCACTGTGCCATTTGGTCGGCATTTTTTAATTGTTGTCATCATGTTATTTATAGTCAAACTTTGTTGCTTGATTGCTATCTGATATCGTTAAAAAATTTTGGTCATGGTTAATCAATTTATGTATTGCTCCGATTTGTGCACTTAATAAAAAAAACGGAATATGAAGAATAACATTACTCAGATTGAATAAAGAAACTATGCTGGGATATTCGAACATCACTTTTTCGACACGTTTCCGAAAGTTATGTCACAACCTACTAGAAAACTTTGGACACTCTTTCTTCGTTAAGTAACCAACATAAATTATTTGTCGATAGAAATGTAGAAGAGATATAACAATATTTTCCTAGCAGGCTGGTAAATTATATGAAAAGAGAAATAGATTCGTATTTTGCTTTACAGAAGCGAGACTCAAATTTAGATAAAATGTCTGTGACACACTAGAACACTAGGGGTGACATGTTATAACATCACATCTTCGATAGAAAAAGTATTTTCCTAAACTGAAATTGGCAACTGTCTCGTTTATCAATTATTTCTTTTCTCTAGCTATCACAACCTACTAGAACAAACGTGAGCAGTACTTCTTTCTTCAACTTCGTTCAATTATCGAAAACAAATTATTTGGTGATAGAAATGGAGTACAAATATCACAGAGAAGCGAGACATAAACGTCGATAAATTATCGGAAATGTAATGTTATAACATATCATCCTAAAACGTTAGAACACCCCAGTACTGGTTATTTTTAATGGGCACGGCCTGCTCGAGTTTAATTTAAAAAAAATTCAAATTTAATCATAGATTATGTGTCGTTTGTAAAGAGTGACGGAATAGACGAACAGGTTTCACCGAGAAATTCATAGGTTTTGCAAATTAAATGGATTGTTACTTACACTTCTTTATTTTACTTTGTTTACATCGAATATTATAATACCCAAGTATTGATGGAAGACATCAAAATTACGGTAATAAAATGTGGAAGTGTTGTATTGTTTTTCATGAAACTTTTTCTTCGGTTTCGTTACTCGTTTTAACAATAAATAATATTTGGGCTAAATGTGTTTTCATCATTATCATCGATCTTCAAATAGTATATAAGTTGCTTATACAGTTAGTAATAATTTCGTTTACGATATCTTAATAAATGAAATGCGTTTACCGACTTGTAACTAAAATGCAAAAAAAAAAAAATTTATGATAAATTCTGTTCAAATTGAGCCTAAGGAGCGCAAAGTAAACCTCACAAATTTTGAAATGTGAAATTCACTTCATGCTGGTAAGAATATTTTTTAAAAAAATTATGTCGTTGCTACATATTTACTTCGTTGTATCCTTATCTTATTAACTCAATTTACTGAATGAACTAAAATGGAAATATAGAATACGTAAATTGAAAATATGTCTGCATATGCTAAATTAACTTTAATTTAAGTAAAATTTACATTTTGTTTAGTAGACTATCTTTCAATTCTTAGGAATATCTTAATTTTACTTAAAGCAAAATAAAATGCACACTATAAAATCGTAGTTCTTCTGCTTGATAACAAAATATTTGTTATCACATCGAGAGGAAGTCCAATAAGGTAAAATTTTTGAAGCTTTTCAATTAACAAATTCGATATCCTCGTCAGATTATGTAGTTATCAAACTACGAAAATAATTTTTCACACTTTTTGAATTTAAATGAAGTAAACATCAATTGACCTAGCGAATTATGTTGAAAATGCAATAAAAATTGTTAAACATCTCCGATGTAAATTTAACACACCAACTTACAACCTTTACCTTGGAAGTGTAAATTTTTGTTAAAAATTTATTTTACATTAACAATAAGAATAAGAATATAATGATTTTTTTATGTACACGATTTTACTTATGATAAAGTTCTCTTAACTATTTAAAAGTTTTTATTTCGTTTTATTTCGACAAATTTTACATTTCAAAAATTGTTATTTTAACCTAGAATAAGTACCGGCACAGTGGTTGAAGCTTTGACGTTTTGATCGGAAGGTACCGGGTTCGAATCCCGATAGGGGCAGGATGCAAAGGGAATTTTCATCAACAGATTACGATCTGTACTGAAATCGAACACATCTATGACCCCCTGTCGGAGTGCAAAACTCATGGGCCGACCCATCTTCCATGCCAGTATAGGCTGTGTAATGTACAGATGGTGGTAAAATCGGGCCTATAACCATACGTCCTCGGATTGGCCGACACTGGCGTAAAAGTAAGGACGGAAAAAGCAAACCGCGAAAGAGTTGGGAGAGCATTGGAGATTGCAGGGATAAAAAAAATTTGGCTAAGTAAGGTGAACTTTTTATGTTTTTACTTAGGCAAGGGTAAATATATAATGAGAAATATTATGTTAGTTTTATAATTTTAAATTTACTTAGCAGGTTAAGTAAAAATCGCCTCGATAATTTTTTGAGTGTACTTTAGATTACTTTGTGATTTGAAAACTTTTTAATTTATCGTTAACTGTAATACGGATGACAGTATTTTAAAATTAGATTTTGTTTTCTGGCCTACATAGGAAAACAATTTGACATACATTTTTATAAATTGGCAATAGTTTCTCAATTTCGGAATTGGCATTCACTGAAAAATTATTCCTAATTAATTTTTTGTTCTAAAAATATTTCCACTAACTTTCAAAGTTTGTATGTCGGAAAAAATATTTTAAACAAAATATATGTAAAATTCTCAAATTTCTGTACCTAGGAAATTACCAAACAAGTGCCAAAGGCATCAAGAATTAAGTGATTTTCTGACCGCAATTGATTCACGATATTAGTTGTATTTAACTTTTCAACGCTATAAGATGCTCTAGTACATAAATTTGTGGATTGTTTGGAAGGCTAAACGACAGAATAAAAGTTCTGTGAATAGTCATAGTCAGATCAAGAAAATGTTTCCCTATATTAAGGTATGATAAGTCATTTTTATAGAAAACTTCCAAATGTCAAAGTTTGTTTCAAATGTCGAATTTTTTCGTACCCTTGGCGAAACAAAGCATACAAAATGTGGCCATATTTTTAACATTCAAACAGGTTTACTAAGATTCTGTAGTTATTTTGTGATTAAGCCTTAAATAACTACTACAGAGTTGTGTTATTTTCCTACGCTAAAAATTCCCGTTTCTATTCTGAGATTGTGAATTGTTTGTTTTAACTGCTGGCAAATTTAGTATATTTATATGTCCTAGGTGGTTGACATAATCATTATCATGTTAAATAAATTGTCAATTGTCTTAAATGTGACATGGTAGCCCGGTAATGATCAAAATTATTGTATAATTCTGATTGTATGAATATACATATCAATCCCCAGCTGGAAATTATGTGTGTTGCGAAAATAAGGGTTGGGCGATTAAACCTGCCACTTGAGATTTTAGGTCGATAATTTCTGCCACTTGAAAATTATTTTCAACAAATAATAAGGGCCAAATCGACAGACGCAACTACAACTTGTAGTTGCAGTCGGTGATTTTTCGAAAATGATGTTCGTATTTTTAAACCACCTATATCTGCAAATTAATTCACGAATTTATTGTAGTAACTAAAAGTGTCAATTTTTCGAAAACAAGCAACCAACGCAAAAAAAAAATTATTTTTATATGAGAAAACATTACAAAAAATAAATGAAAATACCTATACGAGTAGTTGATTTTCATGTGTCATTTTTTAAAAGTTCAAAAATCAAAATGACCCGTTTAAATGACCAAGATAAAGAACTGTTATTAAAATTAATAACGAAATATAAAATAATTGTTGAAAATAAAAAAATGGACGCCGTATCAAATAAAGCAAAAAAAGAATGTTGGGTAAAAATAACGAGCGAATTTAATGTGAGCAGTACAAATGGAGAAAAAAATTGGAAGCAGCTGAGAATAGCCTACATGAACATGAAGGGAAAATTAAGAAAATGAATAGCCAATAATAAGCGGAATGTAACAAGCACCGGTGGTGGACCCTCTTCAACTCCTGTAGATGAGGCAAATGGTCTCTTGTATAGTTTACTGGAGCCAACAATTAAATCAAATCCTAACCGATACGATGATGACGGTAGCGACGATGTAAGTAAATAATATTTTTGATTTGTAAACCATAGGCCAATTGCGTCGATTATACAGAAAAAGTAATAGACCAATTTGACGATAATATACACATGCCATGTTTACACATCTCCTTGAGAGTACTAATGGACTCACCATTTTTCTTATTATAAATATAACATATAATTGTAATATATTCATATACTTCAGGAAATAAACGAAATCATTGAATTGGAAGCAGAATGATGATAACATTATAAACACGGCAATTAATAATATACCATCCCAGAACATCCCTACCACATCCCAGAATATTTCTATATCCCAAATCAGTCCTTCCACACCACCTGATTCATGTACTTTCAATACCCAAAATACTATTCGGGTATCTAATCCTCCTAATAGCATTAATCGACCAAATTTACCTAGGCTTAGAAATCGAGGGCCTGGTAAATCATTGGATAATGTAATAAAACAAAGACAACTAGATGCCTTAAATGAAAAAATTAAACTGAGCAAAATACAGCAGAAGGCAGCTAGAGCCATAGGTACTACAAACAAAAGTGCCCAACAAACTATGAAAGTAGCGAGAGTGACGAAAATTAAAGCATTTTATTTTGAATATAAAATAAATATTTATTGAATTTAGAGAATTGGTTTTAATTACAAAATATATACCCTTTAAAATGTATCAGTGATTTGTTTCCGCACATCTGCATTTAGGTTATATTCAGCTGAATTAGGTGGTTCAGTTGGCACATTTTGATTGATAGGTAAGTAATCATCGTCATCTAATAATTCATCCCCCAAATCTATAGCAATATTATGTAGTACTGCTGTGGCAATGATTATGGTTAGAAAATTGTCTAACCGAATTTGTGATGCTGAGAATCAAATTAAGATGAGAATAATTACGGAAAATCGTTTCATTTCTATACTTTTTACCTTTGGTTAATACAGAAAACCGCCGCTTCCATATACCAAATGGTCGCTCGATGCACGCAACCGTAGAGCATAATGCTTTGTTGTACGCAATCTGCTGACGAGATTCCGGATTTCGATATGGTGTAATTAGATAATTGGTACATCCATACCCTCCATCTTCGATCAATAACGCATTACCAAATTCCCCGTCTTCAAAGCGTCGTTTCAATTTTGAAAAATTGTTTGGTCGTGTGCTGATCCGTGCCATCTAAAGTATATGTTTATGGTAAGTTAAATTATTTTAAATTTTCTGATATTGTTATGATATACCTAGCAACTACGTTTAAAAATTTACATTTTGTGTCACATACAGCTGTGACGTTTACTGAGAAATACCCTTTCCGATTGCGGTAAATCTCTGCATTTTCTCCTCCTGGTGATTTATTGGAATATGACATCCGTCAATACATCCAATGCATCGAGGAATTCCTTTTAAATTATATAATTCCGTTCGTAATTTTAATCGTTCTTCCTGAGTCGCAGGCATTTTAATAAACTGTCTTGAGAGACTTGCAAATGCTCTCGATATTTCATGTATTGTATCACATGCAGTTGACTGTGTTACGCCAAGTAGATCCCCAGAGACAGTTTGAATACTTCCTGTCGCATAGTAGCGCAATGCAATCACTATTTTTTGTCGCACTGTTAATGGAAATCCTCGATTGTCGACATGTGTTAAATCCTTCTCGACTAGTTTTTCCAAGTAACTCATATTTTTTTTTTGAAAAACGAAATCGCATTTTAAATTCATTATCGTTATAATAATTTTCATCAGTTCTTTCTTGAAAACTGCACTCAGGTTTATATTTAACAGTTTCCAAGAAATAGTCAGAGTCATTTGATGAAAATGTATCACCAAAGTCGTTCATAGTAGCAATGTGTTTCACTCTTGTTTATTAACAATACGTATATAATAATGAAGCGCACAAGAATAATTAAACACAAAAATTTTTGAGACTTGTTAAAGCTTCTATTTTAACAATATGTATAGTACATATGTCTACCAATGGTGAATGTAATACAAAATTAACTAGAATTAGAAAAAACTTACAAAATTACTTTTTTTTAATTCAATATATCCAGACGAATATATAGGGGAGACCGGGGCTAGTTGAAACACGGGGCAAGTTGAAATTTACGTAATTTCGCTAGTAAAAATATTTTTTTTTTAGTTTTGAGAACGACAAACGATAGCTCTTCTCATTTTTCAGTTCTCTTCCAATTTTCGAGAAGTACGGACGTGTCATATTGTTTATTTCTCAATTTTTGTGTTTTCGGGAATGTGAAGTAAGTATTGTGTTTAGTTATGAAATATTCAATTAATAGTGTGTTTACCTAAAGTCTCATTCAATGTAAATGATATTATAAACTTTGAAGGTTTGTAAATATTAAAATAACATATTTTAGTGATAATAAATATGCAATAATTGTAGAATTAATAAAATAATGCATATCCAACGTGTGGGGCAAATTGTAACAAATCACGCGGGGTAAATTGAAACATGTTACAACTTGCCCCACCGTTTCTGAAATAGCAATTTTTATAAATTTAACTTTTTTAATATATTTTCTTATAAAAATTAAAATGTATTTCCTCCAGGTAACATGAGAACATATAAAAGGAAAACCGAACGAGGTAACTCATCACTTGCTGAAATTACCGAAGCAGTCGAACGGGTTAAAAGCGGGGAGTCTATACGTTCAGATTCAAAAGATTATCATTTTTCGTATGCAACTCTTTCTCGGTATGTAAAAAAATTTGAACAAGGAGGGTTAATTAGAGTTGGGTACCAACCAAGTCGCCAAATTTTCAATTCTACGCAAACAGCTGAACTAGTAAATTACCTTAAACACGCATCACAAATTTATTTCGGCTTGTCGCCGACAGAAACTAGAAAATTAGCCTTTGAATGTGCTGTAGTTTTTGGGGTAGACGTACCATCGTCCTGGCACACAAATAAAATGGCAGGCTCAGAATGGCTCACAATTTTTCTAAAGAAAAATCCAGTACTTTCCATTAGAACTCCGGAAGCTACCAGCCTGGCTAGAGCAACTAGCTTTAATAAAACAAATTTGGCTATGTTTTTTCAAAAATTAGCTGAAGTCCGCGATAGATATAATTTTACAGCCGCCAATATATGGAACGTAGATGAAACAGGGGTAACTATGGTGCAAAAACTGAACAAAGTTGTTGCTGAAAAAGGTTTCAAGCAAGTGGGAGGGCTTACATCAAGTGAAAGAGGAGTGCTTGTGACGATTTGTTGTGCTGTAAGTGCTGGCGGAAACTTTAACCCTCCTATGTTTATTTTCCCCAGAAAAAGATATCAGCCACATTTTATTAGAGATGGACCCATTGGCAGTATTGGAACAGGAAATGGGGTTCAGGATGGATGACTGGAACTGAGTTTTATTCATGGATGGAACATTTTATTTCGCACGTACGTCCGTCAATTACAAGCCCTGTTTTATTAACATTAGACAACCACGAATCTCATTTAGCTATTAAAACCATAACCTTTCAAAAAACGGCCCTTTCAAAAAATTTATGTCGGTTGCTCAAGATGCTTGGTTGAGAAATAACCCCGGCAAGTGTATGACGATTTATGATATTCCTGGTTTAGTGGCCCAAGCTTTTCCACGAGCCTTCATACCAGAGTCGATTACAAAAGGCTTTAGAGTATCTGGAATAGAACCATTTGACATAAATATTTTTGGAGATTTAGATTTCCTTCCATCAACTGTAACTGACCGACCTTATTCAGAATGTGCAACTCAGGATCGTGTAACATCACCTAATGTGACTAGTGGCCAAACATCAGTTTGCATTCTTAATAATGATGTTACCAGTTGCGAGATTCCAAAAGTTATCAATACAATTATTGAACAAATTGATATTCAGTCTTTGCCAGTTGCAAATATTACCAGCGATTCCGTTTTCCATCGATCATTTAATGAGAGTGCTCCAATCCAGGGTCATTTAATTAATCCTAATGTGACTATTGACCAAACATCTGATTCCATTCCAAATGATGATATTACATGCCATGAGATTCATAAACCTGGCAATACAATTATTGAAGAAATCGATATTCAGTCGTTACCAATTATATATGCTACCGAAGAAGAGTTTTTGCAAATCGCTAATGGTAAGTACATTATATGTTCATCTTATAATCAATATACTATACATATTCAATTTCAAATTTATAATAATATAGGAGATTATTTAGGAATGACTTTAAACCAATCCAACGAAGCAAATCATTTGAACATAAACCAACCTGGACCATCGCAAGTTAATTCAACATCTTCTATTCCACAAACAACAAATAAAATGAATACAATTTTCGCTCCAAATTTGGTTCGTCATTCCCAAAAGCAGCTCCAAGGAAAGAAAACCGCTGTGGACGGAAAAAGAGGAAAAGTGCAATACTCACTGATACACCAGAAAAGAATGCATTAGAGAAAGAGGAAGCGACTAGACTGCTTAAAGTAAAGCCTAAGCCAGCAAAACCCCTTTTGGATAAACGACAAAAGGTTAAGCGTAAAGTCCTACAAGAAAGAAACGATTGGTTTTGTTTAGTTTGTAGCGAGGCTTATTCGTGCAGTAAAGCAGGAGAGTCTTGGGTTATGTGTGTATCGTGCAAATTTTGGTCCCATGAGGCATGCACAGAGTTAGAAGGTATAAATGATATTTATCGTTGTCACGAATGTGCAAAATAATATTTTTTTATTGAATTTGAATTATTTATTTTTTTATTTATCTGTGAACTTTATGTATAAATGCTTTTTTATTTAATAAATATTGAATTTGTTTATTGTTAATTGCTCATATTAATTTATTAGATATCATATGGTACAAGTTACCCCATACTATGTTTCAACTTACCTCTTATACGGGGCAGTTTGTAACACTAAAACTCTTTTTTGCTTTGCTAAATTGATAGAAAACTTAAATAAAAAGTAAGAAATACTATTCAAAAAATAGAAGCGAAAATACTAAATCTTTAAATTTTATATGTTTGAGTTACATATCTCTTAAATATATATTTATATGAGCGTTTAAGTAAAAATTGTTTCAACCTGCCCCGGTCTCCCCTACAACACAAATAAATAACAATTTGACGTTTAATAAAAAAAAAATTATTCGAAATTCGAATTTAAAATTCGCAATTAAACGTAAATTGAATTGTCAATTGCAGTCGTCGATATCCACGACTACAACAAAAATCACCACTTTAAAGTGTTAATTTATTGTGGTTTAAAAATACCAAAAGAGACAATTTAGTTGTATTTGCGAATTAATTACCGTCTGTCGATTTGGCCCTAAATTTGTCAAAATGCAGATTGCAATTACGTTTAATAACGAATAAGATCTTCTTAAATGATTTTAATATATTTCTTAAAACCTATTGGTTTTTCGATAACTCAACAATTGCCGGCAATTACAGTACTTGCACAACATTTCTGCAAAAAGAACATTACGATTAATGATTAAAGTAAGCTAAACTTCATCAAATTTATTTTAATTTTTATACCCTTAATTATTAAGTTTGTTTACTAATTTTTTGTACGGCAGGTTCGTAAATTTTACCCTACTTCTACAAGATTAATCAAAAAATCTAAATATGTCATTTATGTTTCAATTTAATAAATATACGTGAATTTTCACATTTTATGTATGACAATTCGAATCGTCAAATTAACAACGCCGACTGAACAGAGAAATTTTTGTATCATGGCAATTTACGCTCACAATTATTACCAACTCATTAACGACAATTTCTAATTAGTGCTTATACAGTCGATTTCTCAAATTTTTACATACCACAATGATTTGCGTTTAATTTTAAAGCATATAAATTATAGTTGTAGTTGTGTTTTACTCACACATTTGATACATAAACTAAGCTTTTTACTAAAATAACATTTGTATATAAATATAATTCGTATTTCCACTTTCTTATAGAAAGACCTAAAAATTAATTGTATATTTCAACGAAATGCCTGTTATAATCCACCCTGTTAACAACATTCAAGTTGCTATCAATCTTATTTACGATCTGAGAAAAAACACTTTTGTTTCCGTTCGTATAACAATACCGTACTAACACATAACACTTTTCTCATAATATGTACGAGTATTCCCAAAAATAAAATCTTCCCTCACATAATTTCTTAACTTGTACAAATATAATAATACACAGAAAAATAAATTATAACTACAAAAAAACCACTAAATTAATTAAACTTATGTTAACGTAACAACCAAAACACAATAACAAATAAAATAAATGTTAGACTTGAAATTTATTTAGTTGAATTTAATTTATTTTATTTGAAGAAAATTTAAATAAATAAAATTATCGTTACTTTAATTTTGTAACACTGACACTACATAGTATAGAATTGGTTTTACAAGTATAAGAACTAGGTATTATTAAAAATAAATATATTATTCAATAGTGACAGCCTGTAGTCTGTACACCTTACTATAATGTCTAATGACGAATTTTTTGCACCTAGGACTGCGTTTTTTCATTATTGGAGCAAACTTTTCATTTCAATGTAGTATAAGTTCGATGAAGTCGGTAGGAAACACTATTCGGGCGCTTCCATTTTGAAAAAAATGTAAGGGGCAGTGACACCAAGAATGCTGAAATATACCAATATACAGAACAATCACAATAACACCATTACAATTGCAAACAGTGACACCACCCACAATACATGGATAACACAAAACATTCTTTTAACACGAATGTAAATACATAAAAGGCAAACACACCATAGTCGATTACTATTGCGAATAAGAGACAACTAAATAATTTTATAATTGAATTTAATTCTCATCGGGTTAGTCGATTCCAGGAAATATTAAAGTGTATTTTACGTTCGCATTGTCTTAATTTCAGCCGTACTTATCAGCCGACTTTGCTCTAACAAAATAAAAAACACAAACAAATAAGTATAGTTGCTTCGAAAACGAGATTTTCTAAAATTAATTAAATAAAAAATATAAAATTTTTGGTAGAATTTTGATAAAAAAGTTCAGTATTTTTTATTTTATTTTATCAAAAAAAGTAGTATTTACGCTCAAATTGAAAGTTATTTAGACCAATATTGTTACAATTTGAATTTGGAAATATTTTTAATCGATTGTTTGCTTTTAAAATTATAAAGAGTTACGAGTTATTAGGCTTTAAATATTGTTAAAATGCGGTTGTTTTCTTGTTTAAGCCTATTTATTAAAAATTAATAAACCAGTCGATCAACCTGGTCTGGGAGATATCTAAATTTTAATTCTCATCTACCTTTATCTTATAAAAGAAACACAGTTAAATTATTAGCAAATACAATTATCCAGTTATCCGATCCCTTTTTCCATTTATTTACAATTTTCAACTTTTAAAAACCGCACTTTTAAATAACAATTATCCAAATTCTTTTATCAATTCATTAGTTAATTCAATTATTTATCAAAATTCTAGATTAAATCAGTTTCATTAAATAAGTTTCCGAGCCGTGCGACCATTATAACCCGCTTTATGTAAAATATTTCTTATGGTCTGTGTAGAACATGTGTTTTGAATTTCAACCTCCATTCGACCTTGGATTTTTGGAGCACTTAGCATGGGATTTTTCTTAACTTGGCGTACTATTTTTTGTTCTTCTCTAATGTTAAACACTCCACAGTTTTATCACTTTTATATTTGGAAATTATATAATGAACGGAAGAATAAGGCTTTTTTAAAATTTTTGAAATATTTCTTATATACATTTTGACTTCAAAGTGTTGTATTATCACTTTTTTTAAATCAACCGATAATTCCGACCCATGACCCATCGTGTAAAACTAAACTGAGACTGAATGTTCGATTTTGCTTAATTTTTTTTATTAGCAGTATTAATATTAAACAAAAGGTTGAAACAGATGAACAAGGAACACTAGATCATATGAGCGAATACTTTTTTAACGTAATTTAGTACTGTGTGTATTAATTAACTTTTTTTTAAATTTAATTGGAAATATTTACATTTTGTTTATGTGGAGAAAAGGATATGTTTAAGTGATATATGCCTGCACATAATTTTTTATTTGGAATTCAGTTGTTTTTCTAGTAATCATAAACAATTAAAATTTCAGACTGATCGAATACTTTTTTGACTATTTGTATTTCTAATTTCAAACCCTGGTGTTAACGATAACTATTCTTCTTTCTCTAACACACCTTAAGTGTAATTTGCTTTGAAAGAATGTTTGAAGGTTTTTGCGCTCCAATTATTGCGTTCAAGTTTTATTTTCATCTAATAAACATACATTTGAGATGTACCAAAATAAATGTGCATTATAAAGATAACAAAATATTACATTAAAATGTTATTAATTAATGTCAATTTTGCAGAAAATAATAATAATAAATTTTATTATAACATGTTAAACGGTAAAACAATTTACAATAAAATAACAATTTTGTTATTATTTGTACGTTAATAAAACAATTTTTAGTATTTATTGATTTTAATATTTTTTAAATATTATTTTATTGTTTTGTTAAAATTAAAAAAAATAAATTTTAATTCTATATGGCACGGTGGTGATGACAAGCGAATACCAAATTCGGGAAATGCTTATACAAATAATAGTACAGGCTTTTCAAACATAAATATTTTTTAATTAAATTACTATAAAAAAAATAAAATATTTTTTTAATTAAAACACATTATTAATTTATTTTTCTGGCGTCGACGCATTATGATTGAAATTTTATTATAAAAATGGATCTATTATCCAATAAGTTGGAGCTAAAAACTTTAAATCATATGAAATATGTATTTAAATTTGGAATGGTATATCAGGTTATTTTCAAAACAAATTTTTAAAACTATTTGATTCCCTTTATATAATCCCACAAACATATATTTCTTAATCCGTTCTTGTCATCGTACATACATAAATTTAAAATATGTTTGTAGAAATGTGCCCAAAAATAGCTTTGAACGAATGGATACATAAAAAAGGATTGCTATAAACGCCTAAAGAATAAACGAAGAGCTTTAGAGATTGAAAAATATAAGCTAAAATTTATTTAAAAATTATGTACATACACATGTATTGTATAAGTCGGTTTTGGTTTTTTTGACCAGCATGATTTATTTTAGGGTTTATTCATAACAAAATTTTATTGGTTATGAAATAATGCTTTTGAGAAACTGAATTTTTCAAAGTGGAGGAATATTATATTATTATACTATATTATTATTTATTATGAAAATTTATTTTTTAATTTTCATTAATATTTTGTGTGAAAAAACACTAATACTCGTAAGAGAGTTATTAAGAAAATGTGGCATTTTCAAAATAGGCGATTCGCTAACATTCCTTCTTAGTAATAGTAATACACATGCAAATGCATAGCGCGATACAATTCTAATATTTGATATAAAATAACTCTAATATTGCGCAATGAATTCTAACATTGATGAATATGTCTGAAAATTGACTTTTCGTGGCCCGTAAATTTAATAGTCGAGTGCCTTGAAAACTGATATCAAACATTAAACAATTAAATACATTTAAAAATAATCTAAACATATGTAAATGAACACATGTTAACACATATAAAAGCCTTAATTTTAAAATCTTAAGGTGCCTCTTTACAATATATTTTGACTTACTTTATGTAGCAACTGCTTCTACTGGAGTAACCCTAACTTGGATGTGTTACTTTTGTAAAAATCTGAATGTTGGTTGTTATTGTTGCTAATGAAATTAAAAAGTTATTATTTTACGTCGTGTTAAATTTTTTGCTATATATCACCGGGTATATAGCATTTATCACCGGGTATATAGCAAGTATGAAGTTTCATTCTGATTAATTATCCACCTAGACTATATGGATGCCGAATTTAGGTAGATTTTTATCAAAACTCGTGATTGCCGGTTAAATTTTACCGGTTAAAATTATCTGAACCATTTTTTTTAAATTAATTTCGAACCTTGTTGTTTTTAATCGTTTTTCGTAAATTCTACATACTTTAAAAATACCGGCACCACTTCCGGTGGATCGGCTTTGGCCAAATATCATGGGGACCTCCGAGCTTATGAAAAACGCTTAAGTATGCAGTGTTATGTCGATCGATTAATCCGTCTGGTCGGTACAGGTGCCAAAGTTAAGTTAAAACACAATAGGTATATTGTTAAAAATCGTTGTTTCCGCTTGAAGTTTGGAACTAATGTGAACCTATATTATTTCAAAATTAATTTAGAATTTTTTAGTTTGTAATTGTTTTTCTTGTAAATGATTTACCTTTCCAAATATTTACAAAAAAGAAAAAAACTCATGGAAGCTGCCACTTCCGGTGGATCGATTTCGGCCGAAAGTCACTGGAAATTCATGAACAAAGTTTAAGTATAAGCTTTCGTCCCGATGAGTTAATCTATCTGGGTGGCAGAGAAAATCCCAGGGAAATCTCGCGGTCACAATCTTTCATGATCACTGTACTTTATTTTACTACGTAAAATAAAGTAAAAATGGAAATACTTGTGAAACTGGAAGAGCTCTAATTTAAGTGAAGGTTTTAAGTTTAATATTAATTTATATAAGAGAATAATATAAAACTAAATTAAGTTTAATTAGAAACTAGCATCCATTTATGTGTTGAGTGATTAACTACAAGTTGTAAATTAGAATGCTGTGTATAAATAACAAAAAATATAACGACATTATTTTTAATAATTTAACGTTTACTAATAGGCTATATTAGGTACATAATAATTAACTAAACTAATCTATAATGCGGCCTCTGCACACAAGGACCAGGTAGTTGTATAACTGAATCTTACTGAATACTATGCTGCTGATATATATATACTGAATGTTCAAACACGCTCTAACTGATGTCACAGACTTGACTCGATGAAGGTTGCCATAACATTTTGGTATCTACAAATAGGAAATATATGTATACTTTACAGTACGAGTACGACTGCTTTGCAAAATCATTAACTCCATTTATTGCAACTAATAAACATACTGTCAAATGAATTTGCAGACTACTCCACGCACAGTACAATTTTGTTGATACTCAATTCAGTTGTACAACTAGTGGTAGTGAGAATGAGCTGCACCAAAATCTACTTAAATATAAGTCCTGCACAAACTCTCATTGATAGATATCTATAATAAATAAAGCTACCAAAGGTTGTGTTGGTTACACTACATGCAATGTAAATTTAAATTTTTTTTCATTTTTCCAACACACACCAACACATTTCTGCTTAGGTATTTAAGCTAAAGTTAGATTTATTCACTGATGTCGCTATACCATAAAAATTAAAAATAAATTCATCCATAAAACAAACATTTAACGACCTTAAATATACCAATTAACATTTATTTTGGCATGACGTTATAAAAATAAATCATCTTCCTGCGCTTTCAATTGTTATTGTAAGATTCATTTTCTAATGGTTTAAGGTTTGTACAAAACAAAGGAAATTTAAAATTTTCCTTTGAAATGGATAGTGCTCCCGATAAATAGGTAGAGCCAAAAATTTTTTTTATCGATTTTTATCTAAAATGTTGAATGAAAAATCTTAGTTTAGAATTAAATAAATTAATTATATGCAAAAATAGCGCGCTAAATATAAGTTTTGACATAGAAAATTGCGTGCTCCGGATTCCACTATCGGGCGCTAATAGAAAAACACGGCTTATGTCATGTGTGTGGTGATAGCAGGACTTATATGAAAGTAAATTTTGGCACACAAAAGAAACAAAGATGTTATATTTTTTCTTTAAAAAACAAAATTATTATTTTATTAAAATAATTTTTTTTAATAATAGTTAAACATTTTTAACGTGATAATTTTTTTTAAATTTTATTAAAAAAAAAATTAGTTTCGGACTTCTTATATACATTTCGTTCGTCGCCTTATATACATTTTTTGTCCATAAAATGTTATTTCGTCTATGGTATAATATGTACTCGTACGTATTCGTTTCACTTGTTGTGTAGTATAAATTCGTCTATACTGTTTGTTGAGTAAGATTGGATTGTTCCGTTGTTTGTATATTTCGTATTCTTTAATCCTGTTCATCAAGTTGCCTTTTGGTAGTGTGTGCATTATTTGTAAATTTGTGTTTATTTCGGTGTATGCATGTTTTTCTGCAATGATGTGTTTTGCGTAATTTGATGTTGTATTATTGTGCTCGTGTTTTATTTCGTTTGTATGTTCTTGAAAATGTTTTGTGAATGATCTACTACACCACGGTCTTGGACACTATTTTGTTGTATACGCAATTTTTGTTGTAGTTTGTGTTTTGTTGTGTGAGCGATTTTGTAGTTGTATATGTTTAGAATTGTTTTCATTATGTAACTGGAATCCATATTGTTTTCTAATGTGATGTATTTTTTGGTGGAATTTTGTCCTGTGTGTAATGTGGTTAAAGGTTGTTGAGGGATTTATACCACAATTACGAAACATAGATTGTAAAAAACATGCACATTATGTGATACAGTTGTACGCAAAGTGTTTACAGAGGCCTGAATTGTCTACAGTGGTATTAATCATGGGGTCTAAAATTCTTGAGCAAGGTATATATTAGATCGACTCCAATAATGCGATTATCAAACATTTAGTGTTCAATTTTTAAAATAAAAATTAAAAATATAAAATTATAAATTATTGTAATAATTCTTTATATACGCATGCAACAAATAAATTAATATTTACATAACCAATTATTTCTAAAACCTTAAATTAATTTAACTTAAATAAAAATAATATCTTACACAATTTTAATACGTAAATTGTTTTAATGTGACATCACTCTTCTCATTTGTAATCTTTCTTTATTCCTTGTTCAGTCACCAAATTAAGTTAAATTGTACGTCTTTTAATAATTTATTTTTAGTGTCAAGTAATAAGTTTGGAAATAATTTCATCGGAATTAATACTCGTAGTTATGCGAATTTGTCATGAAAGTTTTTGGTTTCCATAGCAAATTTACTGAAAATATTCTTTATTGAAGTATTAATCTAAAGATAAATAAAAAAAACTCTAATTTACTAGATATTTATAAAGTTCTTAATAAAGTTATGTCTTTTTGATTATTTTTTTATCGCTCCTAGTAAATATATAAATTTAATTTTATTAATTAACTTCGAAAAAATTAATATACAGATTTTTATTGTATGATAATAGAATAATTAGTATTTTGGCGTCGATTACGCGAAAATCTTCTATTTTTCTGTCCTTCTATTCGGTTATTATAAGGCAACTCGAATTAAAATTCTATTTTAATCGAGTTTTATAAGAAATAAACGCAGAATAGAAGAAAAGAATATTAAAAGTGTTTCACCGAATCTTGAATCTTAATTAATCTTTAGCAATTATTACAGTTACGCAAAAAATAGCATTGATGTCTAGTATGTTTTATTAATTAATTTAATTTTTGGCAATGTATGACAAGTTTGCAGGTAAGTTGGAGGTTTTTGGGTATACGGTGAAATTATTAAAGAAATTCTATAACACCGATCAGTACTAGTACGACCAGAATAGTACTCTGGCTTTCCCTGGGAAAAGGGAATTTGGAAATATAACTTCATAGAATTTTTATCAAAATTGTATTTTTCCGGTCTGTTGATGGAATTAGTTTGGTGTAAATATTTCCAAACTAAAGTTAATTGGGAAAGATTTGTTCCATACAATTTGATAGGCAAAACTAATTCAAAATGTACCCTTGTTTCGAAAATATTTATACCAAGCAAATTCCAACAGTAGACCAGAAAAAATCTTTTGACAAAAATGATATGAAAATATGTGTCCTAATTCCCTGGGGAAGCCAGAATAGTGTCACGCTAAAAGAAAAGTTTGATGTGACGAAGTAAAACAAACGTAAGTCTCTTAAGATCTTAATTATTATATAACACTGAATTATTTCAAACATTGAACTAACCAAAGTAATCAAACAACAATTATGTGATATAAAGAAATTAAACAAATATATATTTACCAAGAGACTATTGATTAAGAATTAATATCACATATTAGAAACCAAAAAAATTTATAAACTATAAGAATGAAATAATAAATTTTCTAGCTATAGATAACATTATGAAACTGACTAGAACTTGTTCATATTGTTACACATGTCATGTATTATGCGTGATAAGAAATTGACATATATTACAATTAAATAATACATTTCTGAATACAGAATTCTGCTTATAATTTATTCGTGTATAAATAGATAAAAATGATATAACACAAGATTATACCTCTAAATTGTTACAAGCATACTGAATGATATTTACCTGCAAAAGCACACGAGTTACAGTTCATGTAAGCGGCTAAAATTAACGGTTTACATGTACTCGTACTTAAGTCAATGTAGCAAATTTATTTCTTCAAACGATATAAAATATTAACCCATTAAATATTAAAACCTCTGAACTTTAAAAAAAATGTATGTATGTACATTACATATTTGTATGAGGGAACGTGACTTGAGTTATTCACCGCAAACTATATTTCTGCTTTTACATGAATATTAAATATGATTTTTATCCGTTTAGAATATTGTTCTATTTAATAATCAAAATTACCCAAAGATAATAAATTTAATTTAACGAAAAAATCGTAATATATGTTATAAAACTTATTTTGAAACATAAACAAATGTTTAGTTGGAACAAAATAAAAAATCAAATTTTAAAATAAGAGACATTCATCTATCGGACGTCGTTTAACAAATAATAAATTACTAATAATTTTGCTGTAGAAAAATCATTTATTACACATTTTGGTTGCTATTCGCAATATTCTACATAATAGCCATACGTTCATACATAAATTATTATTATTACACAAAAATAACATGGAATTAAATATGCAAACGATTTTTTTATTGCTGATATAATTATATGTTATTTATTATTAATGAAAATGGTCATTACATTTTTAAACTATTTTTCACGAGTATGTGCGAATAAAATAATATGCTTATTTAATCTAAAATCACAATGTAATTTGAGGTAAAAACTGAGAGGAGATCGATGAAAAAATGTAAAATTGTTATCGGTAATTAACGTAAATTCACCCATTGTGGTTGATCTAGTTAATCCTTGTATTGTGTACATCTCAAATAAGGTTCGTAAAAAAATAATCGAGTTGACCAAACTGGGTGTGCAAGATCATGATCGTTCACAATCATTTAGCATAGTTCATAACGCTCCAACGTAAAATTATTAGATTTGTCTCTGTATGTATTTGCTCATCAGCTAAAAATGGCATCCACATATCTCATGTCCTTCTATTCTTCCAATGTACAGGTAACTCAAACAACAAGTTTGTCCTTATACATACTTCCCAGCCCAAACGTATTGACTGATTTGGATATAACCCCATACATATTTCAATCTTTTTTCATAAACGAGAAGGTTCCAGTGACATTTTGTCCATCGTAAGCAATAGGCATTGGACTGAAGTTTTTTCGTTTTTACCATGTTCTGCAAAAATTTTAAAAAGTATAAACCAAAACGACTCAAAATTAAATTTGTAACAAAACTGGTGCATAAGATTTAAAAATGTACATCCCTAGATATTGTATTTTTTGAGTTATTAAAGATATAAATTATTTAAAATTTCGTTTCGACATTTAATGTTATCTTCTTCACTTACTGTCAATAGGTTTATCTTGGGTAAAAACAATATTTAAAGAGTTGATAGAGTCAGTTCATTACACATCAGTTTTTAAAATAAACCGTGTCGGTACGGTAATGAGAACCGAGAACGTAATTATTAATTTCCCCGAAAAACATTAAGAGCAAATCGAATCAATCTGGTAATAAAGGCTCAATGGTTAATTTGCACGAAATCGGGCGGACAAAAATGCGGAATTGGAAGAACTCGCTTTGCTCTAAATATGTCCTGAAAAGGTACAAATACGGATTCAAAAATTGCACACCCAATGAATAGAAACGCTATTGGTTTGAATTTAACTTGAGTGGTAGGGTAAGAACTCCTCATTAACATACCAAAAATTTAAGACTATCCTCTTTTCAACAATTTTATTTAAAAGAACTAATACGAGCTCACACTATAAAAGTTTGTTTCAGCCAAATGGGCTGATACTCGAGGCTTACTACACATGCTATTAGAAGATCTGCTCCACATTCTCCTTCTCGTACTGACTATCACTCAGGCACTCTTATATCAGGAAGTTGAAACGTAACTCAGAGGTTGGATAGATCAAATGCAGGATTATGAATTTCAGTGATCCTGTATACTTCCAGTTTTCTAAACAATATATGAAGTACTATATACTGTTCTTTGAAACGTAATTATTAATTATATGTTACTTAACTTGAAAAGATCTGGCTTCAGAGTGGTTTATCATGGTAAATATCCATCCAAAACCAACATAGTATAATAAATATTCAAATCATATTTTCCAATTCGACTAACATTTTGAGTCGCATGTAATTTTACATATAATTGATCGGGTTGGTGCTTTTCTTTCGAAAACACAAAATTCCTAAGATTGGTACTCTCACTATAAATGATGTTATTTTGATCTTCACAGAGTATGTTCGAAAGCAGACAAAAATGTTTGTAATATTTCTGTTAAAAAAAACTGGCTTGGATTATGACAAAAGCAAACCATTGAAAGAAAATGCGGTTCGTTTTTCCCAGATATATAGAAAAATAACAGGGTTGTTAATTGTGATAATTAAATCGAGAAAACCTCAAAACATTGCGACAATCGAAAACACGAATGAAGCGAGGCTTGAATTCTGTGCAATCTCAATACCAGATTTCTAATTTAAACTTTTTTATAAACTGTTTGCAGTTCGCCTACTAGAGATTTCGTCGCAATACAAAATAATATGAAAAGAGAAAACAAATTTTTGATTTTCCATCTGATTTTTGAATCACCTTATCGCCAGAAAATAATTTATACATAATTCGCTCAATATGAATCTATTTCGTGTACATACTGTAGGTCCGTAGGCTTTGTACTGCACAAATTATGTACAAAAACGTTTTTCTATGTCCGTTGGAGACCATGAATTTTAAATTCCTAAATAAATGTGTATAGATGCCTTTCGCACAGGTGGATTTTATTAAATTTGAGTATATAAATTAAAAGCCATCTATCCAAAAAGCCCAGCGAAAACTATTTCCATCAAACGAACAAAAAAAACAAATCGGTTTTAATTTCCGTAAAACTGATTGATTGAAAATGACATGTGTAACCTATTTTTGATTTTAGCATTCATTAAATATTGATCGAACTGTTTCGTTTTATAAATAAAAAACAGTTTTTTAGTTTTTTAGATATGAGTACCGTGCAAAAATAAATTTCTTGATACGTGGTTTTATATACGCACCCATTTACATTTTCAATTTATGTCAAATTTGAAATTTTGATTAAGTTTATAGTGCTGTAGTTAGGGTTATTTTAAATTCGGTAATAAAAAGCTTGTAATTATGTTAAGAAATTTACCAGCAAATCGGTAAATATGTATTAACCTGAACAAAATTATATAGGTAGGCAAATGTTAAATAAATACAAATGCGTGTTTTTGTTGTATCAATAAAAATAACATAAATTACATCTTTAACAAACCGATAATGAACAAAAAAAAGTGGAATTTCTTTCCCAAGGATTATCTCCATTTTTATGTCTCATCCAACATATGAGTATAAAACTTTCAATAAAAAAAAATTGAATCTGGGGTTTTTTCCAAGTTTTCAGATAAATATAGAATTCTTTTATTTTTGATCATAACGTCTACTTTATTTTGAGCTTTTACTCGTATATATTAAAAAAAGCTAAACATTTAGAATCCATAATGTTATAGTATCTCTGCAGTATTATTAAAATGTATACAAAAAATTATATTCGAATCTCTACATATATGTACATACATATAATATTGCGCTATATGTAGGTATCTATATCTATCTATAGACCAAACAGCAATTCATTTTCCGAAAAAGAAACAAAACAAACATAGCAACAACAAAAAACAGAAAAATATTTGTTTCTTTTGTATGTTGTGTTTTGTTTTATAAAATCTGGTACAAAAACAAATTAAATCTGAAGCCAAACCGTACTGAAAAACTATTTTGGTATGCTTGATAACAGAATACATATTGATAAACAGAAACCTAAACTAGTA
>OY829913.1:180708284-180912926 GCA_963691935.1 Nephrotoma guestfalica
AATCAGAAGCGAAGATTAAGTGACTATTCATTATTTAAATTTACCAAAAATTCAAATAAAATAACAACATCATACTAAATAATATACAAATAAATCAAAATGAAAGTTTTTTCAACCGCGAAGGATGGAAATTGCCTCTTTCACGCAATTATTTATGAACTTCGTTTGAAAAACTCACAATACTTATCTTATTGAACTAGGGAGCCCTGACCGGAAACAGTTCAGTTCATCCGTGAAAATTTAATAGACTGCATTCAAACGTTATTAGATTATTGTAGTCATGCTTTTAACAACCACAATAAGGACAAACCGCAAAGCACCCAAAATTCAAGAACAATTTAATCAAACATAATACCAAAACTTTTAAGGTGCGAAATCTTTTAATAAATAAATTTTTTTTTTCAGATATTTGTCGGATCTTCAATATTTGATTATGGGGCGGTACTGAATGTCTGCTATAACAGACTAAAAACTTTTGAAATAACGTGCAAAATTCAATCGGACAAAATCAAATAACATTCACTTCAAATAATGGTACGTAAATGAAATTAACTTTTTAAAGAACATTTATCTAATATTACCACATTAAACAAAAAGTGTTGAAGATATTGCAACCAATGTAAATCGTACCTTTTAGCCATATAACCATCCATACATATTGATTGATGTATTTCAACGTCTGTTTGGCACCTGGAACATGTGAGGCCTTTGGAACATATTGGCATTTGTGGTATTAGGAGACTAATATGAGTTTGGAACTATGATGTCGGACGAAAGTATTCCCAATTATTATTATCATATTAATTATTTCTCCAAAAATCATATGATCGATATATTCCAGTAAAGCCGATTCTTCTAATTAAAACAAGTGCAGTTTTTATGTCATCGATTCGTTTTTATGCCATCGATCCAGACATTCATCGATGACTGTGTCATCGATCAAGTGATCGATCAAGGGGTCGGCCATAAGTAATATTTGGAATGAGTGTAGTACTAAGCTTCAACGATTATTTGTTCTACATAAATCAAAAGACATCTGTGTAAACAGTGGTTTCATAATTTGATAAAATGGAATGTAGTAAAATAATCTGTATAATACTGTGGGCAAAAAACAGTAAGACTTTGGTCATAATTTTACAATTCTTTATTTATTTCTCCAAATCTAATTCGTCCCCCTCATAGTAATCCCCCTCGGCCTCAATACACTTGTGCCAACGTTGTTTCCAATCCTCGAAACAGTTGTTAAAGTCAATTTCCGGAATGGCCTCCAATGCGCGTAGCGATTCACGTTTAATGTCTTCAATTGACTCAAAACGGTTTCCCCGGAGCGGTCGTTTGAGTTTGCTGAACAGCCAGAAGTCACACGGAGCTAAATCAGGCGAATACAACGACAATAAAAAGTTTGCCACTACTAAATTTATACAAATTTAACTTTTGAAAAAGAATTTCTCTTAGAAAAATAGGTGAATCGCTGAAACATTTGTTTTTAATGTTAAATCTATAAACATTATTTTCAGTTTTTCGCAGTATTGTGAATATAGTGTTACAAGTAAGAGGTTTATATAGTATATTTTAAAAAAACTACTAAAAAAATGAAATCTAATCGTCAAAAATCTTTGAAACAGAAAGTCGAAATTATCAGTTTTTATCAAAATAATGTTAGTAAACGGCAAATTGCGCATAGAGTAAAGCCTAGCCACACAGCTATAAATAAAATAATTAAGAAATATGAAGAAAATGGTAGCATTTTACGAAAAAAAGGTTCCGCAAGACCGCGCATAACTGCCGCTAGAGACGAATCCCATATGAAGCGGCTATGTCTGCAAAATCGATTTGCATCGACAACTCAAATTCATTTTGAGATAGCAAAATCTCAAATAACACCATGTAGTGTGCGTACGGTCCAACGGCGACTGAATGAAATGGGACTAAAATCAAGATCTTCGGCAAAAAAGCCTTTATTATCCAACAAGATGAAGTCTAAAAGATTAGCTGGGTGTCGCACATACGAAAACTGGATCGAAAATGATTGGTCAAAAGTCATTTTTTCTGACGAATCAAAATTTAATTTAATTGGGCCGGATGGTACTCTGAAGATCAGACGAAGAATAGGAGAAAGGTATAATGAAGAATGCACTCTCTTCACTGTCAAACATTCTCCTTATGTTATAGTCTGGGGATGCATAACATTTTATGGAGTTGGTAATATTATATTACTAGAAGGATCAGTGAATGGCGCGAAGTACATTGATATAATAAATGATGGTGTTGTACCAACTATTGAACAACTTTTTAGTGAAGTGGATAGCGTAATATTTCAGGATGATTCTGCTCCATGCCATAGAAATAAAATTGTGTGTATTTTAGACAGGGAACTCGTGATTCAGGAAATTTTTGATATTATTATGGTATGTTTTGTAATACAGGTGGATAAACACAAACAAAAGTTGGGAATTTCTTCGTTATCGTGGCCAGGAATAGTCCAGATCACAATCCGATTGAGGACTTATGGTATGTAATGGACAAAAAGATTAGAGAAAAGAAACCTTCAACCATTAAAACGTTAAGGGAAGTAATTGAAAATGTCTGCCAGAATAGTATGAGTCATGAGCATCTTCAAAATCTTTTTAAATCTATGCCCAGGCGTATCGAAGCGGTCATCAAAGCGAAAGGTGGCCCCACTGCTTATTAATAATAGTGTGTGTCTGTAATGAATCTAAAATAGTCATTATATCTTTTAAAGTTGATCCGAAATAAATTAGAATTGCTTTTTATAGAAGCTGTCTCAGAAATTCTATTGAACAATTTAAATTAAGTTATTTTTATCACACAAACTAAACCCAGAATTGTCTTCTTTTTTTTGTTTAAGTTAATAATACAGTAACACGAAATTAAAATTAAATAAATTGTTTGCAAATTATTGCAACACAACCTTATAATTGATTTATTTTCAATATTTTCCAATTTTCTTTTAACTCTGTAATAGATATGTAAATAAAAACTAAAAAATCGCAGTGGAAACTTTTTATTGTCGTTGGGTATATATATATATATATATATATATATATATATATATATATATATATATATATATATATATATATATATATATATATATATATATATATATATATATATATATATATATATTGGGTGTACAAATGTATTTCCGACTTTTTTTTATAGGTGAAATAAAAGACATTAGTTTGTGCAGAAAATGAAAGAATGTTTTATTCAAAGTATGCTCCTTCGGAAGCTATAACCTTCGTCCATCGTTCAGCCAATAAACGGATTCCCCGGAACACAAGAAATTCTTTTTTTCCAATTGTTTTGAAATTAACAAAAGTAGCGTCACTAAAACAACTGTAACTTGTAAACTAATGGTCGTAATGTAATGCAATTTTGACACATATCGTTTGAAGGTTGGTAGAGTTTAAAAATCAAATGGGTTTTAAATTTGTGGCACCATCTATGTGTCAGACTGGGCATTTTTCAGGCAATGTAATACATCGAAATCAACTAATTCAACTAATTTCAACTAATTTCACTATACGGAAACTAAAATATAATATTAAATTATAAAATATATTTGTTTTATTAGTTTGTAAGCGATTTAAAGGAAATTAATTTAAAGACCAAATTATTGCTATTGCTTTTACAACTATAAGAGAGTTAGAAAGAGATTCAAAGTTTTCGTATATAATTTGTAATTCAGAATCAATAATGATTAAATTAATAAATGTTTCAATTATTTAGGAAGCCGGAAAATATGAATTTAGGATTAAATTTCAGGAAATTTACAGATGCTTGTGAATTAATGCTTCATTGTAATTGCTGATTGTGTAGTTTACAATTGTGTTGTCATTTTATTACTAACGACTTTACATAGGTGTCTGTAACGGGTTGAGTCAACCAATTTTGGTTAGGAAGCCGAAAAGTATTAATAGAATTAAATTTCAGGAAAATTCCAGATGCATGTGAAATAATAATATTTTTTCTTAGGTTGCCGTTTTAAAGAAGCAATTGTTGAAGACCAATACCATCGTTATCCATTAACCCATTAAGCCTTTATGCTTCATCTAGTAGATTAGAATTGTGTTGTCTTTGTGTTACTAACTTTCGGCTATACCTAGGTGTCTGTAACCGGGCCGATTCTGTCCCACTTAACTAACCTATCCAATCCTTCGGTTTTGTTATGTGTAAAAAAGGGTGTACGGTGGACCCGGCGTCATCCGGGAACTCAAGCCTAAGAACTTGGTCGTACATTCAAAATCAATCAATCAATCAATCAATAAAATATATTTGTTTTATTAGTAATATAATTATAATATAAATGTATACAAAAAATAAATAATAATAAAATAGCATCGGCCTGTAGACGAACAAGATTTTTGTTCGAAACATCGGTATAATAAAATAAACTAATTTTATGTAACCTATGTAACCTATGTTGCTAATTTCAGAAAATATAATTCTTCCGCTACTATGTAACATTATGTATGAGTGCGTGTTAAGGATCCAGATTGCTGTAAAAGCTAAAGTCATCGGCTTTGCAGACGATATCGCGATCGTAGTGATGACTAGACACAAGGGAGGGGTAATCCTGATGTGCAATGAAACGTGCGTACGATCCACCACTGTTTAAAATCGACCGAGTAGAGGAAAGGTAGCTTAAGCAGAGCATAATTTTGAATGTAGACGAATGTGTCATTACCCTATACCATTACCTTACCCCACCAGTGATTAAGTATCTAGGCGCAATTGAGATCAGAAGACTTTAGACCTCCATTTTAGGCAATGCGCCATCTCGAATAATGTCAAACACAAGCGGAGCAAAATAAAAATTAGAAATTCTGAGTCAATTTTGGTTTTTCAATAATGCTACATCTAATTTGAACCGACGAAATGAGGGTCTCGTATAGGCGTAAGCTAAACTCCATCTATCCACTTAGCGTTCTAAGGACCACTTCGCGCGTTTAGGACCGTTTTAGACTATGCAGTGTATGCAATCACAGGAATACCACCGCTAGAACTCAGCGAAAGAGCATAAAACTTGCATGAGGAATGCAGCAGGGATGCGAGTATTGCAGAAACAAGGAAGCTTGCCCGAGAGAAAACTACAACCGAGTGGCAAACTAGATGGCGCCAACCATGAACGTAAAAAGGTTTGCATGGAACGCAGATATGGGGAAGCCAACTACTATCTATTTTAATTCTTAAGGAGCAATGCTGCTTCCGGAAGTATTTCTTTAAGTACAAACACAACAATAATCCTTATTGTCCAACATGCATTGAAGTAGTGGAAAATATCTAGCAAATTTTTCGAATATTCACGGTTTTCAGGAGCAGGACACGTGATTGAGCGATGTATTGAAATGCATGTAACTCTTGCAAATATACTGCAGAATATGTTAAATTGTGAGACGTGGTGCAGCAGCATAAGGGGCTTGAAAGGGAAGGTCCGATAATGATTGTAATGTTTGTTTCGTCGGGCTGTATGGCACTGGATATTGCAGGGAGGGTTTAGGTAGTCTTTATACAATAAAATATAAATAAACAAAATCTAAGAGTCCTGTTTTTTCGGTAGTCAATAAGAATTGTACTCGTAACTGTATGTTATAGAATGGGATTATCATAAAATAGTTGCAATATATATTAAAAACACGTTCAGTCGTATTTAAAATTTGTGTCCTATTTCGAAATTAACTTGAAGTTTTAATCGTCTAAATTTAATAAAACAGGTGTTGTTAAGCAGCTGTGAAGCAGCTCACAACACTAAGTTACCGTTCTGTGACCAGGCAAATTCGGAGAAAGGGGGTAAACATAATTATTAGGTTGAAATACTGCGACACCGATCCTTAGAGGAGTCCATGATAGACGGCCCTTATTGGATCAAACTATTCGGGACGTCTTTGTTAACAAAGAACCAGATAAAGGTAAGCTGCTAAACGTTCGATTTTGCTGCGTATATATCTCGTGTCAAAATTTGCGTCTTGTTACCACCAATTAAACTGACAATTAAAATATTAAATAAAGGTTTTATAGAATTTATATAGTCATATGTCATGGTTATAATAAACGGCCAAAAATGGCCCTTATGCTGCAATAGCACTTAGCTCATTCCAATGAAACCGGTACAATCCTTTTAAAAATATAATTGCGTATTTATAGTACAGTTAGATTGTTTATTACACATCTTGTTATTAAATCATGTGTAGGCTGTCATTGGCTCAAGCTGTACTAGACTTTTCTTGTTTTTGTTAATATTTATTGTGTCGAATTGGTGTAATAAATCAAATAAATTATAATTTTCATTAAATGTGACATACTGTAATAAAAAGCAGTTTTATTTTAACATCGCCTTCCTACTTATATAATGACCATCACAAATTTAGTACAACAGCCACACCCTGAATTACGATCCCGTGCAATTAGTGGGTACTCTGAATTTATTACAACGGCCCATATCCTCAAAAAAACAATGAACCATGGAATTACCTTTCCTTTCAAATAGTGGGTGTTGACTAACTTTAATAATATACAAATAAAAACTATATTATTGCAAAATCTGTGCAAGTTAGCTACAGTCATACCGGACAAGTGGTCCAGTGGTTAAAGCTTCGGCACTTGGACCGGGAGGTGCTGGGTTCGAATCCCATCAGAGGCTAGATGCAAATTGAATTTTCATCATCGATTACGATCGGTGATGCTAATAAATACAACTAAGACCCTCTGATGGAGTGCAGAATTCCGTGTCACGCGCCGGCCCACCTTCCATGTCAATGTACAGGTTGACATGGAGCTTGCAATGTGCAGGTGGTATACTGTAGTTGTGTGAGTAGGTGAAGTAGGTGGGTTAATGATGTGGAGTGAATGAGTGGTATCACAATGGGCCTAAACATTGGCCTAAGTGTGCAGTAAGCAACCACTGAAACCTACCTAGGTACAGTCATCCATCAGGCCGAGCCTTCTAAAAATTTCGTGAAACTTAATCCGATTGACGAATATTTTTACAAATTAAAGAAAACTACTTATAATCAGGCCACATGCAAATTGTAAAGTTACAAATACAGTGCTAAAGCATGAAGTACAGGTCAATGTTGGAAATTCTGATAGGGAATTTCCCTTTTTAAATCGAAGTATGGGTCGATGATGAAAAAATATATATATTCTAAAGCACAAATTCTAATAACCTAACTTGAACTCGCAATGTAGGAATTATAGGATTCTTGTTCTTACTATAACTGGAGTAAAACTTCTACAACTGTAATGCGTGTAACCAGAAGTTGGTAAAATTAATTCATTTAACGGCAGGTTAAATTAATTTGATCTGACGATATTATATTGAAGAAAGTGAAAGAACAAACATTTCAGAGTAAGAGTAGTACTTTGGATTATCGAAATTTTCAATAGTTAAAGCGTTATAAGTCTTTAAAGTTCAAACTTTTGTTTTATTTTTTTATCGATATCTTATCAGTGTTAATAATCTAGTTTTCTTGATAAAGAACTATTTTTTATCTTTTACTAAACGTTCAGTTATTATTCGATGTCTACGAGGAACTAATAATTTTTGAAATAAAAATGAAAACGAAAAAAATTTCGAAAAGTTACGTTTAACTTCAATTATTTCGAAAAGGAGTTTGTTGAGGTGCTTATTTTGCCACAAACGAAAATAAATGCTTGCATGCTCCGACCACATGGACAACAATCATCGCGTTTACTTGGAAGGTTACAAAATTTCCAAATAATTTTTTTTACAAAATTTACAATCCATTATACAATCTATTTTGAAAAATTTCATTTCATTTGGTTTAATTGCTGCGTTTTTTTGAAAAAGCTGCTCTAGACCTCGATAAATTATATTTTGATTTTTTAAACAATTCACTATTAAAATATTTGTGCTTCGGATTTATTCAATCTACTCCTAAAGAGCTTATACTAAATCAATATCTTGCATTATATTATCGAATAAAGTATATTAAGGCTAGTTCTCAACAACTCTTGATATTATGTAGAGTACAACAGAGTTCATCAAAAAACTTAATAATCCCTGAACTGACGAAGAGGGACATTTTTATAGTACACAATTTTTTGATTGTTCCTTACTTCATTTACAACTGGAAATTTGAAAGAATGAAAATTAAATGACTGAATTGTATTTTTAATAAGAAGAAATGGATATCTTAACGTTTGCTGGTGAAATTAATTAATTTATTTTAATATTGGATATTATTGTGTTTAATTATAAACCAAAAATTAAATGTAAATAATTGACTTGAAGTTAGGTAAAGTTGTTGTTCTAAATTTTTTTATCTAAATTTCCCTGTATTTTTGATATATTTTGTCGCGGTCTCGAACACCATATTTCAAAAAAACGCAGCTAATTTCATATCAAAATTTTTTATATACAAAACTACTGAAATTATTAAATAAAACCTTTGCTCAGTGTCACTAACACACAAACCCCTTTAAATATTTCATGTTTAATACACAAACATTACCGTTTCAATTCCTTCATTCTAACAGCAAGTAGGTATTAATTTAAAAACCATTTCAATCGTTCTTTACAAAATGAATAACTTAATTATTGAAATAATAACATATTATATAATTATGAAATAAGTGCCCCTTCCAAAAAGCGGACCAACCCTTAAAACATAATAAATAATACGGAAATAAATAATCAAAAAAATATAAGTTTCAAAGCAAAACACTGAATATCCCATTGGTCTTAGCCTCGTATCAAAATTTCTTAATATTCATGCGAAAATCTTTAAGTATTATTGATTTTTCATTAAATTCAAACTCATTATATCTTCAACATAATAAACCATTTCAGTCATGTTGATGTTGGTTGATTCATGTTCTAACTAAGTGAACCAAATTTTTTATATTATTATTATGTATGTATGTGTGTATGTGAATATCAATATTTTTTGTCTGTATGTTTATTTTATTTCTTAAGAAATATATTTGTAAAGCACACAAAAAAGGTTTTCGTCAATATAAAAGCTTTCTCGTTTTCTTCATTATTATTTATATACGTAAACTCGTACGTTTTATGTTTTGTGAATTTTATTATACAATATTATTAAAATAATGTGTGGTTTTTTTCAACTTAAAGTCTTCTTCGTTATTATTTCTTTATAACAAAAATCGTTTTTATATACTAAAACCTTACATATATACGTACATTCAAGCTATGTAAAGGGTGTTTTTTTAAGAGGTTGCCGATTTTTTTTTTGAATAAAACACATATAAAATTATGAAATGACCAAAATTTTTTTTTATTTGGTAGATAATTTTTTGGCATTTAACATTTAAACACAATTTCTGGCATATGGCTACCACGACTATTTTTCACAAATGTCATTCTGGAGGTCCAATTTTCCAGCACTTTTTCAAGCATTTGAGGGCGTATGTCAGCAATGACACGTTGAATATTGGTTTCCAAAGCGTCAATCGATTGAGGTTTATCCACATAAACCAATGACTTCACGTATCCCCACAAAAAGTAATCGAGTGGCGTCAAATCGCACGAACGCGGAGGCCAATTCACCGGACCATTTCTCGAAATAATGTTGTCGTTGAAAGTTTCTTTCAATAAGTCGATTGTTTCACGTGCTGTATGGCAAGTGGCACCATCTTGTTGAAACCACATTTCATTCATATCCATATCTTCAAGATTTGACAACAAAAACTCATTTAACATGGTTCTGTATCGATTTCCATTCACGGTAACGCGTCGTCCTTCCTCATTTTTAAAGAAATATGGACCGATGATCCCACCAGCCCATAGACCGCACCAAACAGTACATTTATCAGGATGCATTGGTAATTCTAGAACGGCGTGTGGATTATCTTTGCTCCAAATGCGACAATTTTGTTTGTTGACGTATCCATTTAACCAAAAATGCGCCTCATCACTGAAGAGAATTTTACGGTAAAAAAATGGATCTTCGTTCAATTGATTTAACGACCAATCACTGAATTCACGGCGCAAACGATGGTCGTGTGGCTTTAATTCTTGCACCAATTGAATTTTGTATGGCACCAAACCCAAATCTTTACGTAAAATTTTCCATAAAGTCGATGGACAAAGTCCAATTTGCTGAGCACGACGACGAATCGATAAATTGTCGTTTTCTTCGACACTGGCCTCAACGACAGCAATATTTTCTTCTGTACGAACTCTTCTCATTCTTGTCGGTGGCTTGGCATCCAAAAGAGTGAATGTAGACCGAAATTTGGTAATTACGTTCTTTATGGTGGTCTCTGACGGACGATTATGTGCACCATAAAATTCACGAAGTGCTCTATAAACATTTTTAATTGAACACTGATTTTGAAAATAAATTTCCACGATTTGAAAACGTTGTTCTGGAGTTAACCTATTCATAATGATTTGCCAAACAATACTGAGTAGAAATGCCACTTTGAGCTGTCAAAACAACTGTCATAAAATAAAACGACATCTATCGGAAAAACAAACCTCCTAAAAAAACACCCGTTACAAATAAATAAATAAATAAATGAAAATTATGTTTAATTTTTATGAAACTGTATTATTTATAGCATAACATAGAGCAAGTAAATAGAAATAAAATATTGAGAAACAACAAAACAAGGAACATGTAAAGTGGAAAGGGGAAAATTTACCTGAGTTATTTGAAATTCCTGTATTTTATTTTTATTATGAATATTGTTGCGTTGTCCAATAAAATATTTAAGATTATTAAAAAATTATAGATTAGTTGTTGTTTGTTGACTCTGAAATTCTTAGAATTACCAACATTTAAAGTTCAAACAAACACTGTACATTATATTGTACTGATACCTATTGTATTGTTAAAAATTATAATTAATGTATTGGTCACATTTTAATTTAATTTTTGCTTTGCTGGTAATAAACTGCCGCTAATTTAAAAAAAAAAACCTAATTTAAAATACGATAGAATAGTTTACTAAGCGAAGCAACTACGTTTCAACAACTAGAATTTATTTTCTTTATTTTATCAGAAATGTTTGGTTCCAATTATTATAAAGAGGAGTCGCAATTTAAGAACTTTATTGACCGTGCTGATTCATTTCAATATTGTAAAGCAAGAAATTTAATGTTTATTTATAATACTGTAACGTATGTATTTCACTACTTGCAATACAGTACACGCCACTATATATTTTTATTCAAAGAATTGCAGGTTTGAGTCCGGAGTTGCTGGTTTGAGTTCAGGGCTGTAGGTTAATTTTATTTAGGGATTATAATAGAACACATGCTCGATATTACATATCTTTATTAATAGGATTTTAGTATTGAAATAACGGAAGAAATTGTAAACAGCGACGTAAGTCATTAAGCGTAACATTTGAATTAGCAATGGTGTTACCCCAAGGAAGCAAAACAATCGTTGATACAAGGAAAACCGGAAGTGTTGCTAAACTAGGGAGCGACGAATAAATGAAATATACTTGCATTGCACAAAAATATAAGCGCGACCGCGTGACTATAAGTAGTTACCGTAAAACCAGTTTTCGATCAACAACACAGAATAAATAGTGAAACAGTTAAGTAAAAGTTAAAAGAGTAATTAATAGAAATTTTGAACTTTAAACACAGAGCCCAGACGCACGTCAAAACCATACAATACGGTTCAATAATTGTTCGGAAGGCCGAAAGTGTATGTAGACGCGAAATTTAAATCATTATTGGATGTAGATTCGTGCCAAACGCAAGAAGAAATTGTACTTACATTAGGAGTGCCTTAACGCACAATTTCGCATCGTCTAAAACCATTGAGAATGATTCAATAGCAAGGAAATTGGGTTCCATATAAATTGAAGCCGGGAGCGATGAACGCCGAGTTTTCTCATGTAAAATGCTGCTTGCCAGGCATTAACGAAAGAGATTTTTGCATCGCATTGTCACTGGTGATGAAAAGGCGGCATGCTAGTGTGTCCAAGATTAGTGGTTATTAATTTATTATAATTTGCAATGTTTAGATGCAAAAATAATGAAATTTAATAAATTAAATATTAATTTTACATATAAAAACAATATAATTAAAGCAAATTAAATAAATTGAACGAAATTTCGCTACTCAAATGTATTAAAGATACAAACCAGTTTATTTATTCCACACAACAAACAGAAATTTATTACTTTACTTTATTATTTTAATACAGACTTAAATTTCAGAAAAACGACAAGGTGAAAATTTAATTTTTAAATTTATTTAAATTTTTTAACTCAGCATTGAAAAAACTCCAATGAAAGCTCCCACTCCCGGTAAACAGATCTCCATCAAATTTCGCAAGGATTCCATAATTAATGGAAAATTTTTAGTAGTTTCTATCGGAATAGTCAATCCGCTTAGACTGTAGAGATACCGAATTTTGATTTTCTTTATCAAAACTCGTTATTTCCGGTAAAATTTAATATATATGATCTGAACTAATTTAGTTTGAAATTTAACTTAAAATCTTTTGTTTTAATTGTTTTTTCGTAAATACGAAAAAAGTATATTTTCAAAATATTTACAAAAATTGAGAAATGAAGGTGCTACTTCCGGCGGATAGATTTCGGTCAAAAATTACTGCGATCTCCTAATTTATAAAAAAGCTTTCATATGAAGTTTCATCTCGATCAATCAAACCATCTGGGCCGTACGAGGAACAAATTTTTGTGTAAATCAGGTTATTTTTATCAAAAATCATATTTCGGATATATCTGAAAAATGATATACATACATGCTTTACAAAATATTTACAAAACACGAATACGCTCCTATTGAGGCTGCCACTTCCGTTCGACCGATCTCAGCCAAAAAACATTGTGATTTCTTGTGAATTTATGAGAAAAGCTTCAGCATGACATTTCAGCCCGACCAGTCAATACGTCTGGGCTACAGAGAAGTTACAGACATTTGAACAAAATCAAAAAATTTCGATATTACTACACTTTATTTTATTTACATAAAAAATAGTAAAAAGGGGGAAAGCTACTAGAAAAAGTGCTACTCTACAGAGGGTTTGTATTGGGCTAACAAAGCAATTGTCACGAAACCTATCAAATTAGATAGAATTAGGTTAGTCAATTCAATTTTGTGAAACAACTAGTAGTAGTAGTAATATTAAATTACATCAGAGCAACTTTAAACTTTTACTGTCATAACTAACAATATCCGCAAACGTTAATCAGGAGATTCTACACAAAAGTTTTACATCTGAAAATTAAAACGACCTGTGAGAAATCGAATGAGCTAAATAAATGAAAACTAGTTAAATTTTGTAAAATATAAAATTGACATTTTAAAGTTTGTCATTTTAAACAATGTTCAGTGTTTTTCGCCAACAACAATATGTGTTAATAGTAGTTCAATAAATAACAAACAGTAGTTTCATTATAACAAGAGTACGAAATATAGTAAAATAAAAAACCAAAAAACTTTTCCAACTTGATTCAAAAAATCAATCATGGTAGCTGCAGTACTGTGTGATAAATTCATGTACACGCGGGATTTTAAACTATGGGACGAAACCCATTTTCTGAAACGGGTTCATAACCAAATGCTTTAGGAAACTAGGTTTAACTTAACTTGTTATTTGTTATGAAAAAACGGTTGTCAGTCCGCCCACAATGTGCAAAATCAGGGTGTGATCGCCACACACCTTTTTATTTAAATTTAACTTTATTTAAATTTAATTTTAACAAAAAGTATTACATGAGTTGGGGAAAAATGGTTCTTGTTTTTCAATACATCCTTGAGAAATTACATTATTCTACATAATCCGATACAATTCAGATCTGTTTTAACGAGGGCGTAGTGAGAAGTCTGGTAAAATTGCAACAGAGGGCGCCACAATCGCCAATCCCATGTGCCAATACCATCTGTCACTAGGCCAAATTAAAATTTTCAGACATATCTGTCATTTAGTTCAGATTTGACAGCCATTGAAAACAGACAGCCCATTGTTTTGTTGCAAACATGGAAAATGTGAATTTCGTGTGTTAATTAAACATTATTACGCAAACCAAAACAAAGCTTGATAAATATTATGAGGACTCTTCGCCATCGTTTAAAATGATTCACAACTGGATTACTGATTTTCGTTGTGGTCGTACAAGCACAATTGATGCCGATCATTCAGGACGCCCAAATGAAGTCACCACATATAAATGGTTGACAAAATCCATGATACGGTATTGCAAGACCGCAGAGTGAAACTGCGCGAGATAGCTGAGATAGTAATCATCTCAGATGAACGTGTGCGCAATTATTACGCGAACATTTGAATATGGAAAATATATCCGTGTGTTGGGTGCCGCATTTGCTTACAATCAACCAAAACGCACACGTTTGAGAACTTCAGAGGCAGGTTTGGTGATGTCCAAGCGAAATATAAAGGAGTTTTGCGTCGTTTCATAACTGTGGATGAAACATGGATCCATCACTATACACCGGATACCAAAGAACAGAAACAGTGAATTTCTACCAGCGAATCTGCGCCGAAGAAGGCTAAGGCGGTATTATCAGCCAACAAGGTCGTGGCCATAGTTTTTTGGGATGCACGCGGCATAATCCACATCGATTACCTTCAAAAGGGGAGAATAGTCAACGGCGAAAAACGACCGCATTTGGCGAATAAAAAAGTTCTCTTCCATGAAGACAATGCACGGGTGCACACGTGTGTAGTTGCCATGGCCAAAATCCATGAATTACGCTTCGAATTGCTTCCATATCCGCCATATTCTCCAGACTGAGCCCCCTGCGACTATTTCCTGTTGCCGAACTTGAAAAAATGGCTCGGCGGAAAGAGATTTGACTCTAATGAGGAGATCAGCGATGCAACAATCGCCTATTTTGAAGGGTTGAAGAAATCGTATTATTCGGAAGGGATCGAAAAATTTGAAAAACGTTGGACTAAGTGTATCGAGTTAAAAGACGACTACGTTAAAAAATAATTTTTTTTTGGCCGAAAATATTATTCCTTTTTTCATTTTTACCAGAATTCTCACTCCGCCCTCGTATCATGCATAAAACTATAGCTCCTAAACAATGGTTGTATATTAATTTATATTAGGATAACGATATTTATAGGATAACGATTAATTTGTCCTTATAAATAACAAAATGTGCATTAAAGATTAATTTTCTAAACTGCTTTTCCGTCTTATTTTTTAAATTAATTGTACTTTAATAAAATGGATCATAAAATAAACGTTAAAAAAGAAAACAAAATTTTTAGGAAACAATATATTTCGTGGAAATATAGACTTCACATAATTAAATGTCAATAAAGTTTTATGTCTACGGTATCCATAATATGTAATACAATTATTACTATTATTATTAACATTTAGTTAAAAATTATGTTTTCTTTTAAATTTCGGAAAAACTTTTCCGTTTTTTAAATTTTAATTTGTATATTTTATTTAATAGTTTTAAGTAATTATGGAGCTTAAGGTTATAAACGTAATATTTTAAGTGAGTGGTTTTGTTCAGCTAGTAAAGAAAAAAGGGTTAATTTATAATTTGAGTTTAATTAGGTTTTCTTCTGGTTGAATAAATTTACAAAAAAAGAACGAAAAATAAAACTTAATAAATAGATTGACACACACGTTTAACAAAATATGTGTAGATATTAATCAAATTAGACAAATTGGGTTATTGTGCCAGAAAAAGGACGATTTTTCGATTATTACTGGTAAAATAATTTTCAAAAGTACATAGCATATGGATTTTGTGTCTTTTTTCCTCATTGGTTGGTTGATAAATTGAAAATTTGCATAAACAACCGAAAGTACATATTTCAGAATAATAAAAACAGAAAACAGTTATCGAAGAAAGGGTGTAATGAATTTTTGTCGACCAAATCCACTTTAAGTCTAATCTGTAATTTATAATTATTTACTTGAATCTGTTGATCGGTTCAAATTTATTTTATTATATATAATAAGAACGTAATTTTTTTACAAAGTAAAAGTATGGAAGTATACTTCAGATTTATTATTCACTATATCTCCAAAGCCAAAAAAAGTAGTTTTAACACATCTCTGTGTCTATTATATAGCCTCTCTATAGCCGATATGAATTAACTGGCTAGGTGGAACATCATACGTTGGCCTCAACAAATACATACCCTAACAACACACACCATCAATTTAATTAAATTTTTTGATAAAAGAGAAGAAGTAGAGTAACTTTGCGAGAATAAATGAAGAAATGGAAAACTGTTCCTTGGAATGGCTCTTTTCAAGTACGTGATACGAAAAGAACGTATCAGAGACAAAAAAGGTGTTGAAGGAAAAATCATCAGATCGATTTGAAAAGTACACATTTGCTTTAAAATATCTTCTGAGGGTTCGAACTAGAACTTGTTTATGTTATCTTTATCGGAGTTTATGTCTCTTTTTGCCATAATCAATGCATGGTGTGATAGCAATCAACTTACTTTCACAAGCTATTAGAATATAAATATATAAACGACACATATTTCCCTAATGATAGAAATGGTGATAGAAATTGAATAGAACCTCATGCTGTTTTAATCTAGTAGGCTGGAAGGTGATATAAACACCGAAACAGAGTTTAATTTATTTATTATTTAATTTACTTATTGATACTGTATTCATTACCAAATTTCAAATCGATTTTAAGATTGATAAAAACTTTGAACTGGATTTCTAATAAACATTTTCAGATATTGAAAGATTTGGAATGCAAATATTTAAAGTAATTATAGAAAGTCGTGAAAGAAAGAGCCTAAAATATAAGTATTTGTAAAGGTTTTGTTTATTTCGTTATATTTCAACATTTATGTTAAATTAACCGATTTATTTGGCCCATAGACGTGCATAAAAGCTAACATTGTAAGCATTATATATATATCTCCTAAATCAATTGAAAAGAGTTCAAAATTCACAATTTGTATGGGATGGGTACGACTGCAGAGAAATTAAATGAAACGTCTATGGTAGTTTGGATTACCGGAGCAATATCGTTTCTGACCGCACCACTTTTGTGAAAGCATATGTAAAGTCGGCCTTAGATTTTTATGAAATACTGATTCTAATTGTTTCAATCGAAATATTTAGTTAGATATCAAAATATTCATGTTTTATTTAAACAGAGTAAATATTTGTTATTTTGTTAACCCGAAAGTCCGATGGTTTGTTTGTTTAGTCGAAACGAACATTTCTAATCCAACCACAGTAAATTTACCAAAGCTTCATTTCATTGCTTCAAAGATGTGAACAAATTTGTTTTCGTTGCGGAATAAAGATAAACACACTTTTCAATGCGTCTTTCTTAAACCATGTGTTTAATTAGTCAAGCGATTAATCAATTTTTCGCATATTACGCAAGTTAAAAGTATAACGAAATTTCGCTTATCGAGACAACACAGCGCAAATAAAATATTTTTATTGTTGATAGAAAATAAAAGTAAATAATATACAATACTCGGAAATTCATTTAATATTTAAAAAAACTCGCAAAAAGTCTAGAATATAACAGAATATAACAGAAAATAAATATTTTGTTCGTCTTAGAATAATAGTTCCAAGAATTTTAAAATTTATTTGGAGCTAAAAATATGTTCGAATTCAAACAAGCGTGTTATTAAAGTAAGCGTAGGATGAAATGTTATAAAAAATTGTATTTGTTCGGTTTTTGATGATTTATATTTCCTATAGGGAATTATTATTCCTTTTCTTGTTAGAGCAATCACATTGAATCAAATATATGTAGAAATCATGAAAAATAAAATATATGATTAAACGATTTAATCAGAATCTAGACATATTTGTAAATAACGAGGAATTGTCCTAGTAAAACTCCAAAAGTTAATTTATCGAAAGGTTTTATTTTCAAGTTCAGATTACGAAGAGTGCGTTCGTTAAATTAATATGTTGGTACTTTGTGTATAAGCACAAGTTGAGTAAAGTACCAAATTCTTAATAGTTTTACCTCGGGGTAAAAAAATATGGTTACCTCTCATGAACATTAATCCATTATTGTTCCCCTGGTAAAAACTGTGACGTTGTCGAGGTATCTAGCGGTGACACAAGCCATATGAGGCTACCGTATTAGTTTTGTTTTATTAGAGTGCCAACATTTCTACAATTTCAAAAACATTATCAAAATATTAAATTCAATAATCCAATTTATCATTCAACGCAACTCATCTTGAAATTTTTATTGTTGTATTGTCATCATGAACATCGAAAAAACAAACAAAGTAATTCTAGTTTGTACGAAAATGGGTCGCAAATTGAAAAATAAATACATTTAGAACAGGGAAAATTATTTTTGTTAATTCAGTTGGTGATACACAAATCAAAAAAGTTGGAGGTTTCGCGTTCAGAATAATGAAGCCAACACAAAAAAATCGTTAAAATGTTTTGAATTGTGATTGCCTTAAACGAATGAAAGTGCCTTAAATCAAAGTGTGAATAATTTTAAATTACTGATTTTTTATTTTAATATGCATTTCGCCTTGTCAGTGTTAAACTGAACATTGAAATTAAATATATTATTGATAAGTTTATGAGAGTACTTTTGCGTTGTTGATGGCTTCACAGCAACAAAAAATACCCTCATAAACTCGAAGAGTGTGATAATTATATTAATAATTTAAAGGAAAATTAACTGTGAAAACCACCATTCGAAACGTTAATTCTACTCATAGTGGAAGATCAATCATTATCCAGATTGCAGTTAACATGGACACCTAATTTAATTTTTAAATGAAACCAGATTAAAGCTTGGTGAAAGTCGGAACAATGATCTTTCAGATCGGTAGTCTTCGAAACAACTTCGGAACATTAAACTTTTAAGTTATATCCCCCGACTGATCCCTAGGTATACAAATCTCAGATTAAATTTCTGACGCAAGTTAACTGATTTAGAAGCAGGGTTGCCAGATTGACAAATGTATCCGTTTTTCACAGATTTTCAATCGGCAAAACAGTAAAACAGATTTTATGTCATATTTACAGATTTCTTGCGAAATGTTTATTCTTACAGATTTGATGCCAAAATCTATATTTTCTTGTTCTGTTCAAATTTTGTTTAAAGGGAGAACGTGTGGATTATGTTTTAAAGATATTGTGTATAGGGTAAATATTGACATTTATGGGATATGGTTTTCTAATACAAATGCAAAGCAGTATGGGTACAAATACGATTTTCGTTTTCGGTTTACTTTTCTGTTGCATCTGTTTAGTGTTAATGAAATTTTAAATAAAACGGACTAATACACCAAAGTGTATATATATAGTTTTATTCAGTTGCTTTCACCATAGTGTATATAATTTTGTAGTTTGATTTAATATATACTTTTTTGTAAATATTACATTTAAATAAATCTAAATTAATAAAATTCATCGAAAGATAGAAAAAGGGAATCGGTTAGTTTACATTTAAATTTTTTTTTTGCTTTATTAATTACAACGGAGACTGTGCATATCTAGCAATTTATCTTTCAAATTTACAAATTTTACGTTTCTTAAATAATTCTGATTTGTTGGGGTGAAACCCAATGGTTAGTTCCAAAGTTAATTAAACCTATTTAAAATATAATTTTAATTTGGTATGTTTACTAGGTCAAGTGGCCTCGTTCTTTGAAGTATTCTTTCAACGACAGGGTTATCTATCATATGGCGAATATAGGGGTTTCCATGTTCCTGGAGCCTTATTTCGTGTTTTGCGGCATGCTTTTTTATTTCATCTTTGATGTATTCCATCTGTAAGTCCCTGTGAAGGTCTTCATTTCTTGTGTACCACGGAGCATTTACGATGCTACGGAGAACCTTATTTTGAAACGTCTGTATTATTTTGGCGTTTGTTTGCTTAGTACATCCCCAGAGTTGAATACCGTAGGCAGCGCAGCTTGTTGTATATTGTAAGCTCAGAGCCTCTACCTATGAGCCAATACATTTTTCTGAACTTAATATTAAGTTCTTATTTTTTATTTTTGACATGCTCTCTCCACTTGAGCTTGGCATCGAGAGTCATGCCCCAGATATTTAGCTTTGTTTGCATACGGCACTGGTCGTGAGTTAATTACTATCGGTAGATGGAAAGCCTTTTGATATGTAAAGTTAATATGCGTGGATTTCGTCTCATTAAGTTTGATTCTCCAGCGCTTAGTCCAAATAAAAACCGCATTGGTAATCTTCTGGAGTTTTCTCGTTGCATCAGCGACATTAGTTCCAATCGCCATGATAGCTGTGTCGCCTGCAAAAGTGGCTATGGTTCCTTCATCTGTTGTTGGAATATCCCTTGTATATAATAAATACAGGATTGGTCCTAAGACACTCCTCTGTGGGACACCGGCAGATATATTCTTTAGTTCGGAGTACTCAACCTCATATTTCACACGAAAATGTCTATTAGATAAATAAGATCTTAGTTTGGCATAGAATTGCCTCGGCAGTTCTCTGTGCAGCTTGAATTCCAGCCACTGTGCCAAACTTTATCGAGTGCTTGGGCGACGTCCAGAAATATGCTGGAGCATACTTTTTTACGTTCTAACGTTCCTTCAATAATGTTGCTGATTCTATGCACCTGTTCAATTGTGAAGTGCTTTTCTCTGAATCCAAATTGATGGACTTTTTAGTAATAATTTTTCAAAGAGTTTTGACATAATTGGCAGCAATGAAATTGGCCTGTATGATTTTTTATCGTTAGGTGGGTTATCAGGTTTTGCTATCAGGATTACTTCTGCTACTTTCCATTGCCACGGAACAAATTTTAACCGAAAGCTTGCATTGATTATGTGTAATAGCTTACGAAATCCTTTACCTGGTAGAGCCTTGATTATTTAGCAAGTAAATCAAGTCATATCCTGGGGCTTTTTTAACATTCATGTTGCTTTTTACTTCTTCTTTTAATTCTTTAAGAGTTACTGGGCGTATATCAAAATCATCTAGCTTTTTGTTTTGACATTATATTTTCATTGGCCGTTTGCCTTGGTAGTAGTTGGAAGGTATCCTCGAGATATTCCGCAAACAGATCAGCCTTCTCTTTAGGACCTCTTGCCCAGGTTCCATCCTCCTTTTTAAGTGTTGGCACTTACATTTTGGGTTTTTGAGTACCTTCGTCGCCTTCCACAGAGAATAACCAGAATTTTTTTCATCGGTTAGACTAACTAGATATCTGTTGATTGATGCATTTTTAACTTATTTAAGAAGAGATTTGAGACTATTACCTAAATTGTTAAGAATTGTTTTTTTCTCCGGTGTTCTAGTTATTTGCCAGGTTTTACGTGTCCGTCGTTTTTGTCTTACCAATTCTCTAACTTCCATTGGGTAGGACATGTTAAGCTTCTTCTTAATTTGTATAATAGGGGTACTTGCCAAAGCAGCATAGTGAATTACTTCACTGAATTGTTCTAATTCATATTCCAACTTGTGGGGATTGCTTATCGGTACCTGAGGACTGATTTTTTATTCCAATACTTCACGAAAGAGATCCCAGTTTGTTTTTGAATTTGTTAATCTGAGTGCACTCTCCCTTTAAATTACCATTTCACTGACTGTCATGATAACCGGGGAATGATCCGATACTAGAGAATTACTGTCTTCAATGTGAATGTAGTTCTGGGATATACCTCTTACTACATAAAAGACTATTAGGTCAAGTATCTTCGTTCCGTCACTGGGCCAGTATGTTAGGGAACCACCAGAGTAAAATTCACATTTTGATGTCTGCCCTGCTTGAAGCAATTCGGTACCTTTTGACGTCGTAAGTCTTGATCCCCAATAGGTGTTTAAATACATATATTCAAGTTGAGCTTATATCATATCTGATATACAGAAATACCGAACTGTCAAAGTATATTGTAGCATTTAAAGTGTAAATAGTTGCTTCTTAATAATATTAAAGTGGTTGTTAGTTCATTTAATATAATATTAAATAGGCCGAAAGAAATAAAATTTATGGAAAAATATTTTTAAAAAATGCGTGAGTTTACATTCATTTGCATGCGGTTTTAGTTACGATTATAAACAAAATGTTTTTAAAAATTTACAGGAAACAGTGAAATTTCAACATAAAATAATAATGAAAAGGTCGAAGCGGCCATGGATGAAACCCCTTCATTAAATCAAGAATATTCGGTACGAAACTAATAATACTTTTGTTGGAATTGTGCAATGACCGTGTTTTTTTTATGTTAGTCCGCTAAAAAAAGAGAAAATGCTTGTCGTACATAAAAAGCTGGGACGACGAGGACGATTTAAAATCATGGCTGCGTAAATCAATTAATTCTACGGATTTCTGGCAAATTTGCAGTACTGAATTAAAAACTACCGGAGGTACAACAGATTTGAAAAATCATGCAAAATCGGTCAAACGTATCGTCAAATCGAAAGCCATATAAATACACGAGCACAGTAAAAGTTTATTTACGGGAATTCGTAATCAAAAAAGAAGTAACGAAGAGGGAAATGCTACTAAGCGTATTTTCGATATTACAAAATGTTAAATGTTACCACAATTATTAGAAGTATAATTCACTAAGTCGACTTATGTTTGTTTCATACAGATACCTGAAATATTCAAATTTATTTTGTAACTTGAGAGCACTGCAATGAGCAGTATGACGGGACAATCGATTTTTTAATTTATAAGATTCATCAGTCTTGTTCATTTGAAGCTAGCTACCAAACACACTAAAAATATTTTATTTATAATTGAGGCATAAAATATTTTATTATCTTATTTCAAGGTTTACAGATTAACTATTAACCCACCCTGAAATATTTGGTTAATTCCGAAACATATTCTACTAAACCTATTTTACAAAATTATTTGTTAACTGGACACAAAACGGACTAAATAAAACATTTCAAATTGGGATAAAAATTGTAGTTGTCGTCTTCTCAAATTTAAGTTTTCTCAGTGTGCAGTGTCAGATGATCCGCAATGTACATAGAGTAATAAATTGTTCCTTAACACTTTCATCTCAGAGTAAAATTTAAAGAACTTAGTAGTCACGGTGTAAGCACAGTTCATAAATAAAAACGCAGTATGCAGAGGGAAATCACTCAGGTTGAATCAAAAACACAGTAGCTGCGTTTTTCTGAAAAACAGTCGGGTTGAGTTCGAGATAGCTTTATTCAAATTTGTCCAATTTAAAATTAAAAACTTAATTATTTTTAAATTAAACAACTTAGATTTAATAGTAATTAATGTATAACCAAAATTATTAAAGTTGTATAGTTTTCTTGTAATATCGATGTTCTGTATAGTTCTGAACTGCTCCGTTTTTATAAAGAAGAACAACGATATTATAAAACCATACAACTTTTATAATGGATGGTTGTACATAGACTATTAAACCTAAATTATTTACTTTACAAAAAATTAAATTTTTAATTTTCAATTGGACACATTTGAGAAATGCTATAGCGAACTCAACCCGTTTTTTCAGAAAAACGCAGCTAATATTTTGTGCGTGCTCGGGTTGAATTTCTATTATTTTCTTTTAAAATAAAGAAGGTGCATATTAATTATCCAGTGGGTTTAATGTCCTTTTAAGGTCAATTAATACACCCTTTTCATTCACGTACACACCATCCGTTCACACACTGACATGGTCGGTGGGTCGTCGTCGACATCACCGATCGTAATCGATGACGAAAATTCGCTTTACAACCTGTCTCTGGTGGCATTCGAACCCATTACCTTTCGGTCCAAGTGCTACTGCTTTAATAACTGTTTTACACTGTTTAGTAACCTAGCAATTGTTATACCTATTTAATTATGTAGCTTTATTTTGCAGTCTGATAACTTGACAATTAAATAAGAAAAACATAGAATTACTGTTTAATTGTTTGCCACTTAATTGTAAATTTGCAATAACCGCACATATCCAAGATAACGAATGAAAAATTTGATTTTTGCAAAAAATTATTATGATATTCAAGTATCCGTAGCTTTTAAAACCATGAAATCGATAATATACAAAAATTGTGGGTACTATGTTTGTTAATAATTTAACGTACAATATTTAACTGAATGTATGAGAAAATTTAGATGCAAAGTAAATCAATTTCCATTTTGTTATTTTCAATTAATATTTTTCGCATTGTTAAACCTATGTAAAAGGCAAACCCTTTTTTATTATTGTAATTTTGATGTTTGTATACATTTAAACTTCAGCCAAGTACGAGATGGGAGGAACAATAAAATTTTTATCTCGAATAATAAAATATTCAAATTAAATTTGTAAAAGGACCAAATAAAATTCAAAAAAAAATTGTTACAAATAAAGAGATAAAAATATTTTGTTTGCTACTGCGATGCGTATTTCAAAAATTTAGTTGAATTTTACGAAACCATTGGCTCTAAATGTGCTCGATGCCTATCAAGATAGTACAAAACTTTTTTATCGAAAAATTTGTGGTTTTATATTTAGCGCAATATAGTGTGTGTGTAACAATAATTTGGATAGTATATAACGCATAAATATAAACCATCGGTTTCTATATATTTACAATTGTTCAAGACGTTCTTGTTTATAAAACACGATACATTCCACCTATAATCCAATCCAAATTGATGAAATTATTTGTGTCTTCGTTATTTATTCAGGCCATGAATGAATGCAAACTGTCCTAAATTGAATACTCAATGTACAATGTCTTATAATTTAATTTTTGTGATCAACAATTTTTTTTTCGTTTGTCTTGATTGGATTAAGGAATTTTTACCCTCGTAAATGATTAAGTTTATTTAATACTTAAATTGATGTTGGATGTTTTTTAACTTAAACAAGTGTGAATATTGAGAATAGAAATGCCAAATTAAATAATGTTGAAATTTTATTGATAAATTAGATTTACAAGTGAAGTGTCGCCTTTATTACTTGAAAAATTACAAAACTAAAATGCCTTGTGGTATGATCAGTTAGATTTAAAGCCGCCAATATTAAACCTTTGCTGAGCGCAAGAAATACACTAGCATCTTATAATTTAATAACGTAATTATCAAAAGGCTGAAAACAATTTTCGATTCGATTCGAAAGTGGGGTTAATGATAAGTGATCTACTTAACTTACATTATACAGTTAATTTATCCACCATTTTTTAATATTTCTGATTTTTATTTAAATTTGGTTTTAAATTTTACTTTTTTACGGAGTAAAATGAAGTATACTAAATACGTGTGAACTTCTTCACAAATTCACACTTTTATTTATGTATTAGTTCAATGCTGTTAAATTAAAATCTAATTAAGAAACTTGCCTGTTGCTATACTAAAGTTAGTACTAAAACCAATTATGTCCGTGTATACTAAAAAATTTATCCAATTCAATGTAATGGAATAAAATATAGAAATACAAAAATTATAAATTCAGTATATCGATTCAGTGAAATTTAACAAAAATAAACTAAACTAAATTGTCTATTGTTTCATCCCTTTATTGAACAATTTAAAATAATATTCTGATTGACCAAATAATATTTATCTACTGTCGAGTAGAAGATTAAATAAAGCATACTTATAGTTTTTATTCTAGCAGAAATTTTTCATTCTATGCTAGCACTTAACTATTCTTATCTTAAGAATAGGACTGGGAAAAATTAACCGTTTATCCCAATGAATAACTAAAAAATAGAAAAAATGTTTTACACTTTATACCTCATGTTAAAAGCTATTATTAGGTATGGCATTCTTGCTATATATTAGCATTGGCATTATATTATATATTAGCTGATCTCTGGTAAGGAGTGTTAATGGCCGTTTCCAGTTCCAAGACTTATTGGAGTTCCGTGGATTCACGAAAAATTCGTGAACGCTTTGGAACCTGGGTTGGAAGATGATACATGAAATGATCGAATGAGGAATTAAACTAGCTAGGCGCACAATTAAATTTCTATTTTTTTTTAAATTAAAAATGGACAATTTCAATAGAAATATAAAAAATGATGTATTTAAAGTGTTGTCTTTCGCTATCTACACATTTTTGCCATCTCTCTGACAATATACATGAATACCAAGACCGACGCGTCTTTGGGTCGAACTAATTTATCAAAAAAAAATTGCACTTTCAATGGTGCATGTTCGCCGTAGGCCTCCTCAAACAAGTGACTTGCTTCAGCTGCATTTTTTCAAGGTGAAGCAGAATAGCAAAGCTTCCCACAAATGCTGTTTGTTCCGCACTTAACTCGACATTTTCGTTCTTAGAAAAAATATTTTTGTGTTACGATATGTGCTGGTATTACAACTGGGTATCGTTAACACCTGTCCACGCTATGAACAAAACACCACTTCTGACATAAATGACAACTAGATGTGTCGCAAGCACCATCTATGACACACTATAGAAACCTAAATCAAAATCTCTGGCAAGGAGTGTTAATGACCAATTTTAGTTCCAAGACTATTTGATTTTCTTCGAAAAAGATTCGTGAACACTTCGGGATACGGATTGAAGGTTTTATAGCGAATTAAATTCCTCATCTGATTAGCCCATATATCATCCTTCAACCCGAGTCTCAAAGTATTTACGAATTATTTTCGAAGAAAATCAAATTTGCCTTGGAACTGAAAATTACCATTAACACTCCTTACTAGAGATCTTTATACAGGTTCCGATACTACATCTAATATTTAATTAAATTCCCCATCCGATGAGCCCAAATACCATCCCCTACCACGGATGCCAATATTAATTTACAAAAACTGTTTGACGTAACCTCTGGAATGCTTGTTTGGAAAGTTATGTTACTCATGATGAATTTTCGTCCTCGCAGTATTCAATAATTTTGTTGGAGTGCAACAAAACTGCGTAAAAGAAAATGTAAACACAAAAAATTGACAAGACATCAATCGAACCGTGAGGCAGATTTGGATTAACGCTAATTTTTATTTAATCAACACACATTTAAAAAATATATTCATACTATGTCAAATTTAAGTTAAAAATCCCTAGTTAATTTTATTTAATTTTATTTTTTCCTGAAAAAATGCATTTCATAACAGTGGACCCATGCACTAATACATTAATAAATCATTTAGAATTCAATTGGACTTTACGTATTCCAATATGATTCGTATACGTATACGTGTAAAATAAAGTGTGAAGAACTTCATACGCATGTATATATACTACTCATGAAAAGGTATGCCCTCGAGGTTTTTGCAGCTTAACTGTTCGCTATATTGCGAAAGGCAAACCAGTCAAGGCAGATTTTTTTTTAAAAATAACTATTCGCGCGCGCTCGCGTATGTGTGTGTGTGTGTGTGTGTGTGTGTGTGGCTATGTGAATATTTGTGTCCTCTACAGCCCAAACGGATTTACTAATCGGGATGAATCTTATCGTACGAGTACTAAAGCTTTTCTCATAAATTGAAAGACTTGCAACTAAAAAATCTAAATTAATTTTGCTACAATATCGGTCCATATCAGTTTTCCCAAATTTAAGCGAAAATGAAGAATTTTGAATTAAAATTTTTTCTCAACAAAAGTTCGGCCCTAGCTCAGACGGACAATTCAAAGTATTAAAGTATTTTTAGGTCCTTAAATTCAATTTAAGTTAGAATGTAAGTACACACAGCGGCACAATTAGGGGAACACAAAGCAAAACAACATACAATATTTTTGTTGTTTTTGGTTTTTTAATTTACAATCTTTAATGCTACGGCTGTGTTTTTCAATATTTTAATATTCTATCAGAATAGAAAATCTAACTGTTTTAGTGGTAAAGTATTTCTTACTTATGTAATTGTATTTCGCCAGAATTTGTAAAGAGTTATAATATGTAATCCTCAATGTCGCGAGGGCTGTGGCAAGGGTTGAGAATGGCTACATTTACCGCCAAGTGGCCAGAAGGTTCAGTGTGTCCACGTATACTATTTATCGATCACTTCAACGATACAAGCAAACGAGTTCTTGCGAGAGAAAACGAGGCCAAGACCGAAAACGTTATACTGGCACCAGAGATAACCGTTTCATAGTCCTTGAAATTTTGAGAAACAGGCGTCAAACAGCATATCAAACCCGTAACACTTCACAAAAGAGGTTCAGATAGTGCGAATAAGTGAACGTACTGTGAGACGAAGGGTTAAAGAAGTCGTGCTGACATCATATGTTCCAGCCAAAGGATCCCTATTGCAGAGAAATCACAGAGTAGCACGGTTGTGCTTTGCTCAAATGACAATCGTCACTTCTGGTTTAAGCTCAATTATGGTTTGGACCGGTATTTGTTTAGATGTCCGTACACAGTTAGTAATTATTAATGGCCTATGCCTTACGGCTGATCGATATGTTAGAGATATTCTGCTAGAACAGATGGTATCATTTGCTCCATTTATCGGAGTAAATTTAGTTTTGTGCAGGATAATGCCCGGTCGCATATTGCATGCTCTGTAACGACCTCTTTGTCTGAGGTTGGAATAAACAAGCTGAACTGGCCTGCAAGGTCTGTAGATTTGATCCCGATAGCACATGTCTTTGACATGTTAGGGAGACAGATCCGAGCTCGAAATCCAGCAGTTTGAAATACAGAAGAACTTCAAAATGTACATGTAGTGGTTTAAAGCCAGAAGTGTTTTTCTGCGTTCTTTGGAAATGGCGGGGTCGTATTTGACGAAAATGTGGATTTGGCATAATTTGCTTTACCGTACTACCATCTTGCACTCGCAATGGATGTGCACTGGCTTTTGTATTAAAACGGTGTAACCATCTTTTACACGTGATATCGAAGATTGTCATGCCGAAACTCGTTGTATACGACTGTAAAATCGGACAACTATCCACCTCTCGGCACGGTAAATTTCATCATAGATTCGAGATTTTTTTATTCAGATTTACTGTGACTGATGATAATTCGGTTGATGACTCACTTGAAAAATCATTTTTAGATGCTCGCGAACATTGCCAACTCTTGCTTCGTCTCGGTTATTAAATTATTCTCTCGTTTCAAAGAATCAAAAGTTCAATAGTTCTGTTTTCGTCATTCGTGAATAATTTTGTTGCGAAATCTACATTACACAGATGTAACACTTGGTTGGCCAGTGGTAATGTGTATACAACCAAGTGTAATAATCTCAACTGCCGAATTTTGTTGGTTGAACTATTCCTCCAGTACTGATTGGAAATAAGATTTTTGAATGATGATTTTTCTTGTGGAATGGAATACGGTAATAATGAAAGCAATTGAAAATGGAAAAGTTGAGAATTATGTTTGCAAAATCCATTTCGAGTCCGTGTCAAACGCTCAATACTCTCTATAAGAAAGATTTGTTCTTTTGATACTGATACACTTCCACGGAAAACATGTCTTCCTTCTCTAGCGATGAAAGATACCGTGCCGCTAATTTTCGTCTCGTAACGAAGCAAAATTAATAAAAACAAAGCCATGATGTTCTTCGATTATTATTGAAATCTGCTCATTCATATAGTTTGTTTCGTTCATTTGTTGAAATTTTGTTAAATCACTATAGAATTTACTTGTTTTACTAGTATTTATTAAGTCACCAAAAAATTGGCAGCATATTGAGGAAAATCACAGCCACCGTAATGAAAATTATAAACTCTCGGATATTTTTAAAATAAATTGGCGATAATTCCTCAAATCATGATACCAACAGTTCGCGGATTCGAACAAAATTCTTGAACTCGGGTAAATTTCCCGCGTTCGGAATATAATTCGCTCTAGAATGCGCTATATTATTCGATTTTTGTGACGGCGACTTTAATTATAATTTCAAGTTCGTTTGAAAGTTTGCTAATATTTGTGTCCTACTAAGGGAATAAGTCCGAATCGAATTACCCAGTCCGAATTTTTGCATTATTAGGAAAACAATTATGAACAAACATGTAAACTCATGGACCGACCCATTCTACGTAAGTCGGATCTATAGCCGTACGTCCTCGATGTGGCAGGCAACTGCATAAGATAGGGCGTGGAAAGCGATCCGCGAAAGAGTTGGAAGTGCTTCGACCCCAAAACAGATTGCAAAGAGCCGTTTTTTGTTAGTAAAAAATTATTAAAAGCTGAGGTACTCATGGTAGAAATACTGACAATTTTTTCCAGATTTGGTTGTTTTGAAATCTGAGAATTCAGCACACATTCAACCTCAAAAAAAATACATTTCATAGAAAAATGCTTAACTGTGTACCTTTTGTTGTTGAGTTTTAGTTATTAGGCATATAAATATTAGTCAAGAGCTTCATTTAATTGACTGCCCGAGGGCACGAACATTTTTCTTTTCGTCAAACAATCGAGAATAAATTAAAATTATGTAGTCAAACATTATTTATTACCGAGATATTTGGTATTTTTAATTATTTGACTGCTTCTCGGTAAATCGGTATTTATAGCTACTTATATATTATATTTGAATATTAATAAAAAATATTAAACTGTTTTTAAAAAATATAAATAAATTTATTCGTTCTTTATCTAAATTTATTTATATATTTTTTTAAAACAGTTTAATATTTTTTATTAATATTAAAATATAATAGTATTTAAAGTGATACAAGTGATTTTAAATGATGTAATTACTTATATGTTTTTATAATTTGGCATCCTAATTTACAGAACACCGACCAAATGGCACAGTGGTTAAAGCTTTGGCGTTTGGATCGGGAGGTACCGGGTTCGAATCCCGATAGGGGCAGGATGCAAAGGGAATTTTCATCAACAAATTACGATTTGTGATGGAATGGAACACATCTATGACCCCCTGTCGGAGTGCAAAACTCATGGACCGACCCATCTTCCATGCCAATTTAAGCTGACATGGAGCTATGCAATGTGCAGATGGTGATAAAATCGGACCTATATCCGTACGTCCTCGAATTGGCCTACACTGGCGAAAAAGTAAGGACGTAAATAAGCAAAACCGCGAAAGAGTTGTGAGAGCCTTGGCCCCAGAACAGATAGCAGGGATAAAAAAAAATAAAAATAAAAAAAAATTTACAGAACGTAGACATAACTAAGTCTTCTAGTATGAATGTATTGGTTACATGCATGAATATTGTTATTGGTTGTTTGTATTAAATATTCATTGTAAAAGTTCGATAGTGTCATTGTAAATTTTAAGAAAGCAATCCAACGTTTATAACGACTTTTTTATATATATAGGGGACGAATGGTCTATGTTATTTGATTAAAAAATAATTAATTTTTAATTGAATATGTTCAATAAACGCATCTAAAATAGTTTGATATCAAGAAATGCAACTAGTTTATGTGATTATTTCTCCAAACCTCTACTAACAATCGGATTCCTTGTTGCTAAATGTATGAATGACTGAATTTTAAAACCATTCGATTATTTTTTCTCGAAATTAATTTCAATGTTAGTGCCGCGGCAAGGTCGCTAAATGGCAAATCTATGTGTAACAACTAAAATATTGTTTTTTTACAAATTAAGCAATACCAAAAAGGTGTTACTTTTAAATTTAAAGAACACGAAAATAATTTGTATGCAAATTTACAAAGTTTATATAATAAATTTTGAAATGTTATGGGCAAATTATCAAGATTATAAAAAAGCATTACTAGTTAGATCTTAAAATTAGTTAGTGAAGTGTCAATCTAATACACACGTAATAAACTCGCCTGATTTCCATGTTAAGTGAAAACCTACGCGTACAGTATTAATATTAATTGGCGAAAACTCAACATTGTGCTTATGTTCCAGCATAAAATTATTCGTTTGCTTTACATGTTATATATTTATTTAAAAAAAATATATTTCCAAAGTATTACATGTTAAGCAAAGAAGGCTCAACAATAATTATATATGCAATAATTAAAAAACTTATTATTATAAAAGCAGCACTATTCTCCACACGAAAAATATTTAAATATGTACATAAAATATTAACTTACTTGGACGATCCAATTCATTAACTAATTCATATGTTTCCGATATATTGCCATCGACCATGTTGAAATTTAATTTATTCAAAATTAATAAAATTATTATAAAATAATTATGATAAAACATATATTTATTTTTAGTATTTATTGTTCTATATCTATTTGTTACATTAGCATTATTATTATTATTATTGTTATTATAATTAATTAAAAAACATTTATTAATAATTATTAATATATTTAATTTTATTTCCATTTTTTTTTGTAGAAATTCAATCTATTGCCATTAAATTTTAATTTAATTTTCACTAAAAAATTATGTTTTTTTATTATTTTATTAAAAACCATTTTTTTATTTTATTATTAGTTTGATTAAATTTCATAAACAATTTCAAAATTATATTTAACATTTTATTGAAAAATATATTTTTTATGTAATATGATTAATTCGATTTAATGAAATCCGTCCGTGATGCGTGTGTCGAACTCTGAAAGTGAAAATAAAACATAAAATTGAAATAAGTTGGCCTAGTTAATCCTTAACATACGTTAAATAAAGAGCAGCATTAAAATTAAGAATAGGAGGTTGAGTTGGATTATCTTAGGAATCTAATGTTAACCTTTTTTACTCTGAGTAAATTAGGTTTAATTTTTTTGGATATATATATATATATATATATATATATATATATATATATATATATATATATATATATATATATATATATATATATATATATATATATATATATCGCACCATGCGTGCAATAAAACGATAACTCAAAAACAAACTTTTTCAGGAAAACAGTTTTTCTCTCAAAATGTTAGTGTAAGTTCATAGTAAAATTATTTTTTAAAACTTAATAATTTCTGCAGGAGCATTCACGAGCGTATTGCCCATATTCTAAAAATGCAATAACGTGATAAGTAGTGCTTATCGTTTTCTTGTACGCATGGTGCGATATATACATACTCGTATTTATGTTTATATGAAGCTGTGTGTACAGCTAGTAAACATAAAATCGATCCCTTAATAAAAAATTGAACAATCAAATTGATAATCCTTGCTATCCTTGAATAAATAATAAAAGTTAAAATTAATCGATAAAAGAAAAGCTTATCATTTGGGTTTAGTCCCAAGAGTATATACATACGAATTTTGTTCCGTAAAATTTATGGGTTAATTTGCTTCACGATATAAAGATTTGTAACAATTGTTTTCAAGTGCATAAAGGCCCCGTATAAATGACTGTGTACATTGTAAATATAATATTCTTTGTATAGGCATTATTTCCTTTTTTCGAAATAAAGGATCGACAAAACAAACTATTTTATGGCTCGATTTTACGGTTATTTTAATATTGTTAAAACAGCCCTAATACTGCTAAAATATTGTGTTATGTACAATTTCATTGTTATACGTACAATTGAGCATACATCATAAAAAATAGTTTAGTAGGTAACTAGTCTAAAGTATGTTTGTTTTGCACAACTATGAAAGGATGATAATGCAAAAAGCACAAAAAAGTGTTTGAAAGAAAACCCTGATAAAAATAATTAATCATGATTTATGGAATTCTAATCTGGAAAGGTGTTGACAGATTGATAGTTTTCTCTGTAGGTATAGTTATGGTCATAATTAGACATTTGTTATCGTAATAAAATGTCAGACTACCTCAAAAGTAAAGCGGCAAGCTCTTATACATGTAGGAAATTTAAATAAGGAACATTTATTAATATCATAAAGAAATTTGAGGTTAAATTAAACCACAGGTCGTCTTTCAATGTAGTCAATGTTCTTAATATTCAAAAAAAAAACCATAGACAGTTTAATATTTTTTCATTACTAACAAGCAAATCATTCATTCAATTTTAATTGTTTGTAATTTTATCTTCTAGCCTTTCCTAAATTATTACCTAAAGCACAAACAAAATCATGTATTTGGAATTTTTTTTGTCCGAACATCAAAGAACCATAATACTTCTACCGAAAATCAATTCATGCACTTTACTAATGTAAACTAGTACCAAGAATGGTTTGCAATGACTCCTAATTGAATGAATTAGTGAGATGGAGTTTTTGACTACGCCAAATCGATTCCGATAGGTCCTTATTCAATTGGGGCTTCATGTATTCGTCTGACATTTTATTTGGCTTGAACAATGATTACACGGATTATATTCTGATTTCTGAATAATTCATTTAGGAGTCCACCGAATGGGCCGTCATATTGCAGTATGTTGCACTTCGTTGCTTGATGTTGCACAATGCAGCGTTACGATACACTTTGTTGTGGGATGTTGTACTATGTTTAATGTTGCATCTTGTTGAGGGATGTTGTGAGAAGTTGCACTATATTGCGTAACGAATTTAGAACTCACCACAATCGAGTCTACCCAAAATCCCTAAATGAATCAGGACTCATTAGGAACCAAAAGTAGGGTTCATGGCAAGGCATTCCTGGCATTAGAAAACCCTTATCACCACAATTTTTATCTAAATCGGGAAATCGATTCCCGACATTTTAAATATTGCCATCATCTATTTATGAAAATCCTGTTAAAAATTAAATAATGGAATACAGTCACCAACGGACGAGCTCCTCAATAAATTTTCCCGAAGTCAAGCTCATTGCAATTCGTTTCTGTTACTTGAAAACACCTCTTCAGTAAATTTTTATTAAAATCGCGCAATGCGAATAAAAATTAAATAAAGCAACACGAGCCGCACCAGACGACATCAATATCTTTTAAGGCGGAAGAAAATGTGAAAAGGGGATCAAGGCCAAAACGTAAATTAGATAGCGAAAGCTATAAATCAATATTGTTACTCATATCCACCAACATTTTGCAAAGGACGGAATTAGTACAACCATAAAATGTCACCGTAACGCAATCAACTCAGCATGGTGCAATATTCCGTAACACGACGCAAGATGGCATGCAATCGTTTACATGGTACAACATCAAGCAATATTGTACACATGACGAAACATATTGTAACATCCTAAATAATGATTCAACATTCTGCAACAAATTTGTTTAGGGAATTCTCAGAAATGCTTTTTGTATTTAGAAAAAAATCGGCTCGAACGATTTTCTTAAATTTCATAAATGATATTTTCGAGTGTCAGGAAACGACTGCAGTGGTTCATGATTTTTGGGAAATTTGATTACAGTTTAGCCGTTATGTTGCTATGTATCTCAGATTACATAATGAAAATGAGAATCTAATATAAATGTTGAACATGCCTCTGAAAATTGTCAATTTAAATGACCCTAAACCATTTCTTACCCGACGAAGACCATAATCAAACGAATAGTTTGGAACTCGGTTGGTACTATGAAAATATTCAATTTGAAACAAAACCGTCGGTTCTTTGAAATGAATAGAACTAAGCTCTTGCTTAACCAAGTGTGGCGTAAATATTACATTATTTTATAAAATAAAAGTAAGTATTCGTGAAAATATTCGGCCTCGAGATGTCTGCAGATTTACCATTCGCTGTACTTCCGCTCTGTTGGTCTCCCTAAGGTCCAGATAAATTGACCGAGTTAGATGAAACTTCACACGTAAGCTTGAAATGGCAGCTTTCATTGGAGGTGTTTGGTTTTTTGAGAATATTTTAAAAAGGGAAGCATCTACGAAAAAATCGATAAAAAAAGGATTCTCAATTAAATTTGAAACAACCCTGGGGCCTGTTAAACCAAAAACTTATTACTTTGCTCTTATTTTAAAATATTTTGGGTTTGATTGCTATTATATTAATAGTTAATCAAAAAAAATAATAACTTACTGATGTTATTTTCACGATTCGCATATATGTAGATAAACAAATAGTTATTGAAATAATAATGAGTTTTTTGTGAAAAACAACCGGTTTTTATTTTTCAGTTGCTTGATATTTTGTAATATTTTTGCTAAGGGTAAATTGTCTTTGCAATATGTGATAAGTTTAGTTGATAATTGTTAAACGTATACAGGGTGTCCCAGAATTTCACGATCAAACGAAGCAAAGTGATAGGGGAGCTCATTTCCAACAAAAAGAGCCAAGTAAAGTTTTTTCGAATTGATGATGGTGCAAAAGTTATTCCACTTTTAGATAAATCGCTTTGGTGTGTGCACACAAAAATTAATTTAAAACAAACAATAGTTCTTTTGTTTAACTTTCTGTTTTAATACGATCTAGAAGAGTGTGCCTTTCCAATAACATAATTTTTGTAAGCTATATTATCTTCTGTCAAATAAAGACGATGGTTTAGTTGTCTTTTTGTTTCTCACAAAAATTTTGTTGTTTAAGTGAGACCAGCGGAAAATAATGTTCTTGAGAAAGTTGACCCACTATCAGAAAAATATGCGACACTAATGCAGATTTTAAAATGGTATTACACACCGGGCTGGTCACAACAGAATGTGTTTTATCAATTTTTTCACAAAGTAAGTCGTGTTTATTGAAAAATGCACTTAACAAAATTCAGAAATAAAACAAAATGAATAAAATAATTTTTTTTTATTAACTTTAAATATTATAATAAGTGTTCGAAGATAGCTAACGATAAATCGACCTAATAATGTGTGTATAATGTGTGTCTCTAACAATAAGTAAAAAAATTCAAATCAAATTTGTCCAGTGATCTTTATTGATCATTGGATACTCAGTCTTCTTAAAATAGAGCACTATATGTTGTGATTTTTAAGTTATAGCTTAAATTTCATAAAGGATATTTTAAATACGAAGCAAGTAATTTTCGAAGAGGTCTCTTAAGAATTTATAAATGTTTATTTAAACGTAAATATAATCTTAGACAGGCACCTAGTTGTCTTTAAAAAAAATTGAAATTTGGTTGTTCAATTCAAAACAGCTTCATGTTTTCGTCATTTACACCAATTAAAGAAAGCAACTCATCACCATAACTTTTCTAAAACAACTATTTTGGCATTACACATAAACATGTTAATATATACATATTTGCAATAATACGTTTACCTTTCTACTCTCGAATTAGTCTTCACTTCATAAATTGGCAAATGTTGGATGTATTCATTATGTCAATATTTCTTAATCTCATTAACGGTTGAGAACAGTTGGTGGAATTTTAACCAGGTACTAAAACTTTAAGTCTCGTACATAAGTCGTTACAGAAAGACGAGTGTTAGGTGACAACAAATATACCATTCAAATTTTTATTAGCTCTAGATGGCAAATCTAGGTGGCCACTAATTTACGTAATATGCGATGTAACAGTAGAACTATACATATAAACAAAGTATAAGAATCAAACAAATCAATTTTCTTTCATGCAATTCAGTTGTAAGAGATAATCTGACTTTCATCGATAGTTTTGGTTAATTCAATTAATTTTTAATAATCATTTATGTACATGTTTGTTGTAAAAAGTTGAAATTTTAGCTTGTACTGTGTTTCCGTAAACATAATATAATCCTATAGGGCCAATTCTTACTGCGCAGATTTCACATCATGTTTCCTCGTTATAACCGAGCTTCATTGAGCTTAGCCAAATTGTATTCACTAAGGCCAATATTCAGAAGTTCTTTAATCCTCATGTTAGCATCTTAATAAAATCCTACAAACCAAATTATAACTTAATCGGCTAAAAAATGATCTAAGATTAGAAATAAACTTCTCACACGATTCATATCAATATTTTATGCTCTTCATCTTGGTTACAATCAATTCAAAAGCTAATTCACCTTACAAATTATAAATCGGTTCTCTATGATACCAACAACTTTAAAACAATGAATAAAAATGCATTTAATTTTAAAATAGTGACCCATGAGAGAGAGAGAGAGAGAGACTCATAAAAATGTCCCCCATTGTCTAGCTATATTGCTTAATGCTTTTTAATAATAATTACTTATCACATTGGTCTAATTTCCACAAATCCAGGAAATAATTTTGGGTTTTAGTACTAATATCTCATAAGGCTTTTCCGTACAAAAATGGGTAATTTTCTGTTTTATCCTGTATCGTGTCGTACTTTGTGGCACAACTGTAGAACTAAAAAATCACCATTTTATATTACCAAATTAATCTTTCACACACAAGCCAATTCGAAATAATGTAATAAGTATTTCGTAATATCAATCTAATTAATACTGGTAATATACAGTACATAAATTGTAAATCTAAATCTAATTGAAATGAAAGGACCCAAAAATACGGAAACAAGTTAAATGTTTGTAAATTAACAATATTCTGAAATCATAATTCATAACCAATAACAGCTAAATAATGTGCTGCCATTGTTATATAAAACATTAACCATGTGAAAAAGTAAGGAGTATAAATCACGAAGAATAACCTAATGTCATGAAACATACAAATATGTATTAATAACACACGCTTTCCGTTATGAATAATAAATGTATAATAAAATCAATACACAATAAAATAATAGCAAAACAACTAAATTAATGCTGACGTAATAATAACAACTCTAAGGAAAATCATCAAATATATTTATTTTGATTAGTTTGAAAAAACCCTCAAAACAGTATAAGAAAGCAAACTAAGAATCGTACGTGATAGTTGTCATATACATTAATATGTATGTATGATGTATTCCATGGTAACTAAATGTTACACCTTACACCTAAATATTAATTAAATTAAAACATTAACAAAACGACAAACTCGCACAGTGGTAAACAAACCACACCAATAACTTTTTCAATTCATGCAGAACAGTTGTTACTGGTATTTACTATTTACACTGTCGTCAGAACTGAAAAGGTTTTCTGTTTCAACATAAAGTTTTTAAAAAATGTACAAGACTCCAAATTAATTTATTTAGATTTTTATTTTTTCTTATTTGCATTAATATCAACTTTATTTTATGTTTGTGACAGTTTTAAATTTTTATAAAACAGAAAAAATATAAAGTATTCCCAAAAGTATTGTGTTTGACTGTCACATCAAAAACAATTTTATAAGATTAAATATTTTGAAAGTGGGTATGGTTGGTTATTAACGAAAAAAGAAAATCTGATTAAAATAATTAAAATTTATTTGTGTTGATTTATCTTGATCTTGGAATTATTGATTTTAGCCTAATCTTAATCAAGTTCACTGTTGTTTGGTTTTGGTCGAATTAAAAAAAAGAAAAGTTCGTTATATACTTTATGTAAAAAATTAAACAAGGACATCGGCTATATAAGATTGAAGAAGGAAATCAAACCAAATTTGATCGCTTGACATAGGGTTATTGCGTTCTCTATCAAATGGCTGTTGACATTTAAAAATAAAAATATACTCTCGAACAATTAGTTTATGGGAGGCAGAGCATTTTTCAGCTTGACACATTTCAAATTATTTTAAAATAAAATCACTTAGGAGATTTATCGAAATTTGATTCCTATTTTTTTGTGTTTTATAATGAAATGGAGAACTGTCATTAATATAGAGACTAATTTAGTAAAATATTGACATTATTTTTGGGTTATTGATATGGAAAGCAGAAATATATATTTTCATTTGCTTTAGATTACATATTATTCAGTTTGCTTTGAATTGTGCGTTGTGCTGTGCTACTATTTTTTAATACTGTGGGAGGCTTTCACTGAGGCAAAGTTGATTTAGGTTATATTAATTTTTCTTAATATTCAGTATTTGGCCGAAATGGATTATGAAAGTCTGACAAATATGTACTTTTCATTAATTTTTCACTGAAAAATTTGAGCTGGAAATTATAAAATTTGTAAATTATTTATGTCAAAATTACACCGGTACCAACATACTTTATTGTCGCAATAAGTTCAATTTTAGAATGAGCTAAGTTTATTGTATAGCTTTTGAAAAAATAGAATTACAACCCAAAATAAAAGATAAACGTTTGCAACAGATGGGACATACTATTAAAACCATGCAAATTAAATTCTTTTATGTCTACCCAGTCGACACCAGTATCTTAATGGTAAATACAAAATAAAATTTGTTACACGAGTGTTTATTTTATTTTATTTTGAACATTTTATATGTAAATTTCAGATTAAAATCACGAAGCTTATAAAATCTAATGCTGAACAACATGAAATATACAAATGTACTTATTTATCGACATAATAATAATGAATTCCAATGTAAACCATGTTTACCTACGAAAATACAAAGTTTATGTACTAATAACACACATTTTCTTTTTTCCATGAACTAAACCAGATAATAATTCATTCATTAATTCATATATATGTATATACATAAAATGTACAGGTACGTTATGTAAGTAACAAACACGACAAAGATTGATTTGGGAAATTACATGTAAATATGTACAAATATAAAATATATTATGTATAGTATAGTATGCTGTACATGTGTTTAGATAGGTTTCCATTGAACCATAATTAATAGGCTATCAAATTTTGTAAACCCTTTTCTTAAATATAAGCGTTTTGGGTTAGTATATACCAAAATATAAATTATTTTATTTCAGTATTATGTAAAGCTGCTTGGAGTTTTGCATCAATCTACAATTTAGATAACTCAGCTATAACAGAAATTGGCACGAAACTTAATCAATTGGAATTGTATAAAAATACAAATAGTTCAATCATTTGGTTGTCATTCTTGTACACACAGATGCATAAAAACGGGTCATCCGGAAAATGTATTTTTTATAAATTTGAACATTGTTTTGAATAAGTCTAGGTAGAAACCTATCAGGAATCAAGTGCAAATGTAAGCGAAAAAAATTTTCGAAATACAAAATCATTTTTTTTCAAAAAACCAGGCTACTAGATTATATTCTTTATGAAAGAAAATACAATTAATAAAAAGCTATTTCGAGAAAAATCTTTTGTTCGATTATTTAGTGAAATCAAAGGCCTACAAAAATTGTCCTAGAAATTGTTTCGAATATCGTTATTTGCTAAAATTTGCTCTTGATTTCGAAAGCCTGAAAATCGCTAGAGAACGTTTACCTTTTCGAGGTACTCTTTCCCTGCTCCCTGAGTAGTGCGATTCGGAAAAAATCGTGCTGTCAGTGAAACTTATTTTCCTGAAGAGAAGTTTTGGAAAAATAAAGTGAACTAAAGTTTGCTGCAAATTATATTTATAATTATTCTGATCTTGCAAATTTTTCCGAAAATAGTTAAATAAATAATAATAATAGCATAATTTAATTATTCCGATCACTTAGTCCGTCGGGGCTGCCGAATTTTGACGAAAAATCATTTTGTTTTATAAAACACGCTTAATTATGCTTAAATATTGGGAAAATTATTGAACATATCTTGATTCAAATATGATTTAGAATAATTTCGTTCATATTTGTTTTTCGCCATAAATTTTATTATTATCAAGAAACAAAAAGTTCCAACGGAAGCTGCTACAAAGGCTTAAGTTTGAGGTTTCACCTCAATCAGTCAAACCTTTCGGCCTTAATATTTAGCAAATCTGCAAAACCTCAAGGTGAGAATTTTGATGAACACTTTTAGTGATGATTATTAAACTTTGTAAATAAAAGTTGTATTTAGATCTACTGTAATTGTTTTATTTTAAAATGTGAAAAAGAAAGAACAATTTTCATGTGTAAGCAGTGCCTTTAAAATGTAATAGAATAAATTAAGGTCTATAGTATAATCAATATGCAAGATAACAATCCAATTAGCGCTTGTGCAAAATATTAGACACTTTGGGCTTCAAGAATATATGTATGTACAGGGTGGGCCATCTGTTGGTCCTTTTTTCAATCGATTAATTTTAGTACTTAATGTAATCTGTTCTGAACTATTCTTTGGCATGTGAAAAGTCAAAAATATGCCATTTATCATCATGGAGTCACTAACAACACAACAACGCATTTTGACTGTCCAAATTTATTGTGAAAATAATCGTTCAAAAACAACAACATTTCGTAAATTACGTGAGAGTTTTGGTCGACATAGTTGTCATACTGAGCGTGCAATTGGCAAAATTATTGTCGTTTTGAAGAAACTGGTTGGAAGATCGTAGACCGTATCAACATATTCATCCAGTTCGTACTCTTGATGCAGTGCAGCTGTTAGTGAAAGTGTTCGCAATGAACCAAGCACATTAACCAGGCATCGTTCACCAGAACTAAACATTTTACGAACCACATTACGACGCATTTTGCATGTTGATCTTCATTTGCATCCATACAAAATTCAACTAACTCAAAAGTTGAAGCCACCAAAGTTGTTGTTTTGTTAATTAGATGCTTGCACGAAATGAAGGTTTTTCATCAGAAATCATCTTTAGCGATGAAGCTTATTTTCATTTTAATGAGTACGTCAGTAAGCAAAATTGTCGAATTTGAGCTCCACTCCCCTCAGTCCTCATGTTATCCACAAAGCAGAAGTTCATCCTCCAAAAGTCACTGTTTGGTGTGGTTTATGGGCTGATTACATAATTTCAAGAAATTGTGAAGTTTCTTGGCTACAAAGAAGCCCGGATTTAACACCACTTGATTATTTTGTGTGGGGTTATTTGAAAGGTAATCATTTGTCGTGCGTGTTCACTGGTTCACAGAGCGTACGAGAGATTTTTTTTATTTTTTACTTTTGACATCTTTCGAGCACGAAAAATCGAGAAATCAACTTCAGTGTCGCTTTTTGCAATGTCAGTGTATGTCTCCAGTTGAGTGACGTGCGCTCGTGCGGAAGTTGATTTCGGTTATCGAATATTAAATTTTTATTTGAACGTCGCATTAATTGAATGTCGCATATAAACGTGTCGTATTCGTCGCTGCTTATAGAATCAATTATTTTGCGAATAATTGAGTTGCTACAGTTTTATTTACATTTGAAAAAAGAATAACAGATGGCCCACCCTGTACATATTTTGCAAGACATGTCCAAAGTATTTTCCATGCCATGAATTGATTTATATTGTAATGAAATGCTAGCATTATACCAATTCTAAACTGCCCATTCATGACATGAGGTTATTTGCTTACGATATTTATAAGCTCGCTAAAACTACCCGCTCACGTTGATTGCTTTAGTTAATCAAAGAGATACCATATGGTAACTAATTTTTCGAAATTATAATTACATCTAATTAGTTTGATTTAATATTACTATACCTTATAAATCATACTATAAATCGTCTAATCTCTTGAGAAAATTACACTAAACCAGGTTTATGTATTTGGTAGGGTTAAAAAGTTTGGTTTAGTCGAACAAGTAAGACGGAAGGGATTTGGAAATATTTGTTCTTCAAGTAGAATATGCTGATTAATCAAATAATTCTACATCCTCAAATTAAATAAATTCACAGATTTTTTTCTCAGAGTATGTACATTAAAAAGCTGTACCGTGGGCATGACAAAAATGATGAATTTTTGCATTTGTAATTAAAGCTGCTTATGTATATTACATTTTTAAATGACATCAAAAATATAAATTTATAAAATATATTATACATATACATATATACATTTTTTATCATTTTAACTTTGGTATAAAGGTATAATGATATTTACACTTTAAAAATTCGTATTTTGTAGAAGTGTCTCAAATACGGTAAATATAGGTACAGACGGGACGAAACAAATTTGACAGTTTACTTTCTTACAAATAAATTTTCAAACCAAAGTACGTAATTTATATACGTAGGCTTTAACCTTGAATTAATTTGACGCAAACAAATTAATCAACGAATGTGCATGTCCATATTTAATTAACTCATATATAGTGTGGGCCAAATAATTTTTTTTTAAAATGCAATAAAACAAAAAGTTCTCAATATTTTTTCAAATTTATTTTTTCATTGTAAAGAACAATCCTTCCGATTAATTATAGAATACTATTTCATTCATATGACTGCCTCGGCTGGCCTTGACGTACCCCCAATTTTTGAGAACATTTTCGATGGTATGCAGCATTATGTCTTCAATTCCAATGCGAATATTGTTCTTGATTGGGAAGTCGTTGCTGGTTTATCGGCGTAACACTTATCTTTGACGGCACTCCAAATATAATAGTCTAACGGCGTCAAATCACAGCTCCGAGGCGGCCAAATCACATCAGCATTTCGGCTGATAATGCGATCTTCGAAGACAGTGCGCAAAAGATCAATTGAAACGTGTGCTGTGTGACACGGAGCGCCGTCTTGTTGAAACCAAATGTTGCCTATGTCCTCCTCTTCAAGTGCCGGGAACAAAAAATCATTTATTGTGGCGCGGTAGCGCTCACCATTGACAGTAGCGGCGGCTCCTTGCTCATTTTCAAAGAAAAATGGCCCAATGATGCCGCCGGACCAAAATCCGCACCAAACAGTCACTCGTTGAAAATGCATCGGCTTCTCTACGATCATGTGCGGGTCCTCCGTGCCCCAAATGCGATAATGCTGCTTGTTTACATAGCCGCCAAGATGGAAATGCGCCTCATCCGAAAAGATGTTTTTTTGCCAAAATCGGCATCTTCTTCAAGTCGATCGCAAGTCCACTCAGCGAACCGAAAACGCAATGGGTGGTCTCTTTGCTTCAATTCCTGAACCAGTTGAACTTTTTAAGGTGTCATACCAAGGTCTGTACGCAGAATTCGTCGCAATGTTGTGTGTGAAATGTTCAATTCTTGAGCACGATGACAAGTTGACGTTCCCGGCGACTCACGCACATTTTCGGCTACAGCATCAACATTTTCGAGTGTACGCTTGGTTGGCTGCGTGGTTCGTGTTTGTTTAAACCGCACGCAATTTTCGCACACATTCTGCAACATTACGATGATTTTCAAAGTAATGTTTCAATATTTTCCAGCGTTTTTCAAGCAAATACGCAACCATTTTCGTTCAGCGGAAGGATAAAACTAACTTTCTGTCAAATCAGAAGTGACATAACCCTTACCATACTCAAAATAACCGCTAGTTCAAAAAAAAAGTTAGATGACTCACCCTGTACATCGTTATTATAAGTTTATTCATGTGATATGTTTTGGCCGAGAAATTCAGACAATTCAAAAAACACAAGCTGCCGGTATTATATAATGAAGGGGTGAAAGAGCATTTAAGTAAAAATACTAACAAAACTAATATCATTTTTTCATAAAACTAAAAAGTGTAACTAAACCTTATAACTATTACTCCTAATTAGTCATATTAGATTAAGAACTAATTGCAGTTTTTACAGAACGTTTAGTTTGTATTTCATTCGACTGAAACTGTTAACTGCGAGAGACTGTTAATCAGTTAATCGAACTGCAGATATCACCTGTCGCTCACTTGTATCGAAATGTACTTGACATTTTGCGGATTTTAGAAGTCGTGACAAATAAGACGACAACAAGCAAAAGAAAGTTTGCTGTTGCTGCGCAGTTAAATATATCCAAACTAAAGTGTGAACTGTTTTGAAGCAAAATGGATTATATCTTTATCTTTTGGCATGGGGACAAAATTTCTTGCATATATAAACCGGCCAATACGCAAACAATTTTGTGAGTGGCTATTTCAAATAGACTCAATAAATTCAAATTTTGTGAAGAATACTTTGTGGACGGATGAAGCCACATTTACACAGGAAGGTATTTTTAACAGTAATAATTGAACGACTGGGCTCAAAATCCTCTACGACAAAAAAAAAATGGTATCAACATAATATTTTCTGTGGCGTGTAGGCTAAGTATTTGATTATTTGAAGGAACTTTTATCGGATCTATTAAAGAATATAAATTTAAATATTTTAATATATTTATGGTTCCAACAAGATAGAGCGGCACTATCTATTATATGCTGGTGTCGACTTGGCTAGATCAACATCTTCCAAATAAATGGATTGATAGAGATGGGCCTGTTGCTTGGTCGCTCCGTTTATCAGATATTACATATATATGATTTATTCGAAAAAAGTGTCGTCTAAGAAAAACTACAGCTAAAAATACAGGAAACTTGTAACTCGTTAAATAAAATCTAAGGCAAGTAACATATCTGAGGCGATTAAACAAAGAGCACGTGTGTGCATTAATGCCAGTGGTACACATTTTGAACAACATTTTAAATAAAAAATATATTTTATTGGTTCCTATAGTATTTATAAAAATTAAATTGATTTGTGACATAACACGTCCGTTATTTTCGATTTCGATCGTTGGGGTGACCCCGTTTTCGAAATAAATGAAAGTGAACACAATTGTTCGATGTTTTTTCCGTTTCCGTTCTTTCAGTTTGATAGCAAAAATTATTATTTTTTTAGTCAAATCAAAAGTAAACATTCTGCAAAAATTACAATTTAGATTATGACCAAAATTTGATTAATAATAGCCAGTTTAGTTTTAAAGATATTGGCAAAAAAGTGAAATGAGTAAAATAACTTAAACGGTTTATAAGGACTTATTGCACATAAGGACAAATTTGCATGCTTTCTCATCTCTCTTCAATATAGTACCGTCAGTTGTATATTGAGAGAAAAAGCCAGAAGATTTTATTATTTTTGACCATTTATCTGAGGTTTTTACGTCAGAACTATCGAAGTTTTTAATGAAATAAATAAATAAATGGTAAATTTTCGTTATGGGCCGGAATTCGATTTATATACATAATAATCATCGTTCGTTTCAAATTTGCTAACATGGTTGACAAGCGGCGGTCAGGCTGGCTAAATAAACAATTAAACAACCTATTTGAGGTGCTTACGGAACCTGAGTGCAAATCTTTGGGCAATTTTCTAACCAAGATAGGAAATTTATTGCAAATTTTTATATTTATATTATGATTTTGAATGAAAATTTTAAAGAAGAAAAGTAATAATAAATTTAATCAGAATTCGCATGAGAATATTAGTTAATTATTCAATTGTACTAAAATGGTTGTAGTATAGACTATCCATTAAAAGGTTTGCAACTTTGAAAACTTATTTGTGTAAAATAAATCCTAAACTTCATCAATGCAAGTTTTATTAATTTATATTTCCTGTTTAAATATTTAGTTCGTTAAAATTAAATAAAAATGTTGAAATGGTTTGATTTAGTATTCTTATCTTATTTGTAAATTCATAACAGTGTGTTCCATTCCCTAACACAAGCATATTCAATCAGAATCACATAGGAAAATATATATTCCAATAGGATTTGTACACGTACACGTGTGGAAAAAAATACCAAATCGGCACACGCATCATTGTATAAGTCACAACAAATTTTATAATGGTATTCCATGAGACAGCAAGCTATAAGCAGTCAAATATTTTGTTTATTATAATTGTGACTTATGGACAGCCTCCGGATTAGTTAAACTGATTTAGTAAAATTCAATGAAGCACCCTATGGAAAAACATGAATTTGCTAGTAGATTTTTGAATTTTTCGTAGTGTATCGGACTGAATTGAATTTTATTTCCTACAGTACTTGACCAAATTTTGCTAAACCAGTTTAACTAATCTTCAGTCTGTCCAGGCTATTATAGAATGGATGCGAATTAGTAAAACTGGTTTAGCAAAATTCTATCGAGTACTCTATGGAAAATCTCGAATTTGAAGCTGTGCATTTTAAAGTTTTCGTAGTGTGTCGAAATGAATTGAATTTTATATCCAAGAGTACTGGTCCGAACTTGGCTAACCGTAGTTTGTCTAGGCTAATAGAAAAAATTAGGAGTCGCTATTGAGCATTACGTTTTACTGGTCGTTTAGTGATTGCATCTACTACTATAAAAACGCTTTATAATTTTTCACGATTAAAATACAGCTCGGGCTTTATTTCGATCACAGAAAATTGTCGGAAAATTGGACATCATCGCAAATTTCCAGTAAGAAAATTATTCGCAAAGCAACTCAGGAATATATACACTCATCATACGATCATCCTTGATTTGGAAATATTTTATTATCGTCACCATGAAAGTTATACCAATTTTAAAAACTGAAGCGGACAATTAAAACTACTATAATTTGCTTGAAATTTCGCTAGTAAATATTATGTATATGAAGAAAATATCTATGCATCTATTTACCAGACAAATTTTTACAAAATCAATGAAGAATCATATTTTCCTGGCTCGTTTTGTGAATTTTCCGGGTTCTTGTGATACCCGAAAAATTTACGGAAACTGAAAATCAAGAATTTTCAATAAAAAATTTGTCACAAAGCGAGCCAGAAAATATGATCCTTCATTGATTTTGTAAAAATTTGTAAACGATTAATTAGTCACTAGCGCCAAAGATGTGAGTTTGTGAATTAAAGTGGTGATACCAAAATTGTAACTTGGTCCTAGTTAATCCAAACATATGCCATATGATTTTATAATAATGAGAAAAATGTATCTTTTATCAGCGTTACAATGGTAATTTGTCATAGTAATGTGATTCAGTTAAATTTATTTCATTCTTCGAGACCTGTTTAATATGTCAACCTAATGTATATTTTCTATAATAAATCATTAATAACTACGAGCACTAAAACTGCGAATTTATCAAGGAAAGAATTGTTGCTTTTTCACCGATCTTTGAAACAGTATGCCACATGATTATATGAGAATGAGAGAGACGCAATTGCCCTCATCGCCACAACAGTCGTTTTGAGTATTATGTTGTGTTTTCTAAATTTTAAGAGCTTTTCAATAATATGTGACACGTATATTTTCCTAATAACTGAATAATTAGCGCCGAAATGATAGATTTTTGAACTAAGCGATGATTACAAAATGGTTGATTTTCCGAGACCTTTCAAATCAAATGCCACATAATTATGAGAATCAGAAAATCATTAACTCCTTCTAGCGCCACTACGGTAGTTTTCAGTACTAAGGTACTTCAGCAAAATTTACAGCATTTTTTCAAGATTTTTCAACAATATACAAGTATACAGTATTTAAAAAACGAAAATCAGCTACCAGCGCCAAACAGTGGTTTCTTTAATTAAAATAGTAACGTCAAAATTGTTATCTGATTCAAAATACAGACGTTAGTAGTATTCAGGGTCTTCACACCTCAGTAAGATTTTCTTACATGATAAATATCGTAAACAAAGAATGGTGAAAACGATTCGTATATCTTGAAGCGATCGCGTTCATTGTTGGAATTGAGATTTATTAGATATTATTCAGACGTTTTTGTATCTTGAAAATTTGAATTAAACTAAAGTCAGAATAGACATCAATAAATCAAGTTTCGAAAATTGAATTTTCGGAAATTAGTAAAGAAATCGACACATTTACCTAAGGTTTGAGATTCTGAAAATTTTTGATTCGCCTCCGGGAAACACGACGTATGCAGCTTTTTCAGCTACCATTCATTATGTACATATCGAAGGAAACAGAAGGCCATCCAATTCTACAATTCTAATTTCGTGTGTGCTGAAAGTATAGTAACTTAAACTAAACCGTAACGTTAGTCAACCACAAATAATTTCCAACTGTTATAAATGGGAAATATAATAACATGGTGGTTCATAAGGAGTAACCTTGTTAGGTACATTTTTTAGATCGTATCTATTTAAAATTTCAAAAATAAGCAACACTAATTAAATCATTACATATGGTTTTTCTAAATTATATTTTAAAATTTTCCTCTCACTTCCAATTAAATTAGTACCAATAGTAATTATACGTAAAAAATATCGTAGTGTATATAAAATGATAACCCTTTTTTATTCTAAATTTGTTATTTTTTCCAACAAAAATTAAAATTAGTATTTTTGAATTTAGGAAGATGGGTGGAGCGTGTGATTTTCCTCGTATTAAATTTGGGTTCGATTCTCCTTATTTATAAATAATCGATTAAATTGATCTAATCTAAATTGATAAGGATGTACGAGTATTATGTATACATTTTTTCTTGAGTGGGAGAGAAAAATTTTAAATTGGAAATTCGTGACTAAAAAGTTTTGTTGGATTAACTAGTACTCTGTTTTCAAAATTAAATCCGACTTTTTTCTTTGAATAAATTTTGTCTTTTTTATTTAACTGTTAGAGACAGATATGTGTAATAAGTGTATGAACTTTGTTTTGAAGAATTCCAAGATAACATCTACTTTCAAACTGTTGTTAAGAACATCACTTATTTGCTGGTTTGTTCTACAACATAAAAATGAAACGTTTAATACATACATTATGTTTTCGGGAAGCATTTATAAAGTCAATTTTAAAAAATTTTGCCGAAAATTTTGTATTAACATTTAAATTACAATTTTAACTAATACAACCCGAAACTTTTTTAATTAACTACCATACGTATTTTATTTTTCCACTAGAATAGATTTAATACATTGATTAAAACAAAACAATGTATCCCAAAAAGTGATTGACATGTTTTCGTTTGGATATCAAAAATAATGAAATTAACACAAAAATAGTGATTGATTGATTTTTACCGAATATCCGGAAACATTTGTTTGTTTACTGTACTAATAAAATCGGTGTATGTGGAGATATAAACAGTTATAATATTATATGAAAAAGTTTAGAAAAAGTTCCTCCAGCACTACAGGTCATGATAGTTTAATTAACCAATAAATGAGGGTATTGGGTATGCTAATTCAATATCAAATGAATTTTTTTCATAATACTTTTGAAGTTTGATAATGTATAGATACTTTCATGAATGGGTTCAAAATTATTTCGTAAATGTATAATAAATATCCTTAGAAATTTATGTTGGTTGCAAGTGTTTGAAGGATGAGGCTGCAAATCGACTTTGTCGATTCTCTTGGAAATAATTTTAAAGGTACATCCAGAGTGATTCTTTATTTAATAGATAATTTACATGAAGCAAGTAGATTTCAATATAAGAGATTAAATGAAAGCGAAAATAAGGATTTTTGACAGTGTACAATATTTTATTTCGAGATGATATTCGACGGGGTGTTTATTTGTTCGTTGTTTTCCGCCTTTATCAATTATATGATTGGTTTTAATCATCAGGCTTGTTTTCGTAAAAATTGGCTGGTACTGAGAATCATTTAAACCTATTTATTCGTTGTGTGAAAGTAGCGTGAATGGCGTTTATGGTATGGAGTCAGATGCTACCAAATTATTAGGCATCCAAAAGTAATTATTTGGTCCTGCAACATGGGAGGGAAACGTTTAACAGTGGGACCCACATACCTTCAGTTTGGATACATGAGTTTATAATATTGAAGCATTAACAGCTGTAGGTTTATATTTTCAACGTTTGCACGTTTGTTATTTATCAATTCAAATTATCGAACCAAATACCTCTTGTAATAGCATATCGTTGACTTTCTAATTAGATTTTTCTTTTTAAATTTGACTAAGACTGAAAGTAAATGTCACTTAAGACGAGACACTTCTGCTCTAAATTAAGATTTTAATATTTATTTATTTGTTTTATTTATTTAATAATAATTATTTAAAATTTTGATCACTTCAATCTACCTCCCATCCTCACTCTCCATTTTGAGCAATGGCTGCTCATTCTAGCGAAGTGCATGCCGTAGGGTAAATCGGATAATAAAAAACAGGTTTTGGTGATAACATTAACACAGTATACATTTCTCATTTCATTTAACTTTTTTTTTTCATTTTTCAATTAAATAACTAGGCAATTAAATTGCCATGAACGGTTGGATCGGTCAATCCATTTAAAACATTTGTCGCCATGGTGATAGGTCAGGTTTACGAAACACAAAAATGTGATAGAAATGATTTTGATACGCTATGTGCTCGATATGTGGCAATAGATCACCTATTGCCGATAACTTACTCATTTATTTATTTATTTATTTATTTATGTATTTATTTATTTATTTATTGATAGATTGACATAACAATTTTAGTAGAGGAAAAACACATATGGAAGCATAATAAATGAACATCAACAAAAAAATACTTCCATTAGGCATAAAAACCTCAGATTTTTTCAAAAAACAAATCATCTCCATGCTAATACCCTCCATGTTGAGCTCAAGCTCAATACTTACAAACTACGTACAAAAACAATATAAATAAATATAAAAATATTATTATACAAATGTATTGTCATTCAAGCGCGCCACGCTAAATAACTCGCTTTAAAAGAATCTAAGCGACGCCGATCTCTTAATATCTAATGGAATAGAATTCCAAATAGAAATACCTCTAACAGAAAACGAAGTATTTAGAGACCTACACAAGTTTATAGGGGGAAGTAAACGTAAATTTGAAGAATAAGACCTACTGAACAATAACTTATTAAATAAATAGGGAGGTTGCTTTGTCCTGAGAAGCTTAAAAATAAAAAGACAAACGCGAAGTTCATAAAAATCAACTAGATCAACAACCCAGAATCACATTCAAAAAGGGAGAAATGTGATCAAATTTCATAATACTAAAAACAAAACGAGTACAAGCATTGAAACATCTTTGGAGAACATTCATACTCTCCTGAAGCATACCAAACAAAACAACATCCCCAAATAGAAAATGTGGAAGAAGGTGCGAGAGGAACATACGCTTTTTAAAATTACTATCAGAAAACCCAACAACTTTATACAAACAACTAAGCATTCCAAAAACCGTTTTGATAACCTTAATCAACTGATCACCCCAAGCTAGAGTTTTATTGAAAATTAACCCTAAATTTCTAACTGTATTAGAGAATGGAATTAAAGAATCACCGAGAAAAATTCCAGGAAAAGAGGAAGTATCTATAGATTTTTTTAGAAATTATAATAGACTGAGATTTATTAGCATTAAGAGCGAGCAGATTAGATAGTGACCAATTATAAATTCTTACCAAATCTTCATTAATAAGAGAAATATTAGAGTTAATGGAATCATTATCTAAGCGACTACTCCTATAAATTTGTACATCATCAGCAAAAATATGAAAAGAAGAATATCGAATCAAACATGCAACGTCATTAATGTAAATTGAGAATAGTATAGAACCAAGAACCCCTGCGGAACGCCAGAAGAGACAGGTAAGAAGGCAGAAAACGAATTGTCAAAAAAGACTGCCTGAAAGCGACTCGAAATATAGTCATGCCCTTCTCCCTGCGTTTTCGAGAAAGTGCGTGTTCAATTGAGATATTTATAACGTTATGGGTAACAGATGGGTATATCGCGAATGCACTACTTATTTACTATGACGAGTGATTATATGATGATCCCCAACAATTGAAACTATGAGTACAGACTACTGAAAACTGAAGTACACTACGGAGCAGAATACAGAACAAAGTATAAACCAAACCAGATCGACGAAACATATGCAAAATATTTAGACACCAACTCCGTTCAAACGCTTAAAAGAGGACTAACTAATACCATTCTAAAATAAAAGTAGCCACGCTAATAGCTAAAATCGATGAAGAAATAACAAACGAAAAAGAGATTGCATAAAAAGATGCTCGCTACAACCCCAGACACACCGCAGCGTCTAAAAATGTACACAAACACCACTACTGAGCTACTCTACCACAGCACAACAAATTAGCCACCAAATAATCTGCAACTATTCTCAACGACCATACATGTGACATATGTCTCAGGGGAATGAATAAAAAAATGAGAGGAATGACAATACAAACACAGTCGTATCTATCACAATTGCAAAAGAACCCCAGCCAAATATACCAATCACCAAACATATACCACAACCCAACTTGGCTCATTTAACTCGCCACCCGCATTCAACAACAAAATCGAAATAAGTTCGTAGAAAAATACTGCTCTCATTGCAAAGTGAATGATCCACTGAATACGCATTTGGCGAAATAAACCAGAAAAGCACAACAGTAAATCAGCAAATCTCAAAAGTACTGCAACGAAAACATAATCTTAACGACAAATAAATTAAGCAAAAGTATCTACACAAATAACCCAAATACTTCTCAGCATTAACCTCGTGATTATATACCTATCATTAACACTTACCAAAATCTGGTAAAACACATTAAACGAAACTACAACAAAAACAAAAACAAATCTACAAATCCCAGCTCTTATTGAAATACGCAAAAGCATCAAAAACCACACCAAAATCATATACTCAACTTCTGATAGAAAAACACGAAGCTAAAATCCAGAAAGAAGAAACAGAGGCTAACTACAATCATTTAGATAGAAACTAATTCAAATAGGACGAAATAGAATAACAAAAGCTTTACATACTGATGTGAAACCGACAATAAACTTACTCTCAAGATACAAAACCAATAGCGATACCTTATCACTCATAATAAACGAAATACAACTGTGTTTACTGTTAGACTGTGAAGCCGACATTTCGCCTGTTAAAACACATGTGGAAAATCTTAATATCGAGGACCAAGATACAATAACAAGATCTATAATCTTAAGTTCGAATTTAAACTGGACGAAAAATTAACCATCGATCACAGATTTTAAACAATTTCCAAGGATTTCGCTTTAACAGAAGATGGCATAGTCGGAAGATTTTTTTCACTAGATTCAAAATAGATATACTCAACAACAGCAATAAATAACGGTACTCGTATTCCACTTACATATACCATTCTCAAACCAATCATAACAAAAACAACCAACACAATGTCAAACTATAGTAGAAATACAAACACCTTCAAACGAAATTTGTATTGCTTGCTAGCAGCAAAAAAATAAAACCCCGACATTTTTTACCCGACATGCTATAACAAACCTTATTATGTAAAAGCCACATTAACCACTTCTAACACCTACCATCTTCTAAAGACAGGCAAAAAGAGTTCACACAAATAATTTCTGAAAATGTAGGCCCGTCAGACAGAATTGAAGGAAACATGTCGATATTTACCTTAAGACTACAATATCAGGACATCTAGAAGGAGACAAATTAACTAGCATGAAAGGAGTCCAACACAACATAAACTTGTATACCAATTATGTGCCTGTACATGTACGAAGATATAGACTTTCTCAAACTTACAAAGACGAAATAAATAAGCAAGTAAAAGAAATATTAGAAGTTGGAAAAATAAAACGAAGCACAAACCTATTCAACAGCCCACTTCTAATAGCACCCAAAAATTTAGAGGCAGACGATAAACCGAAATGGCGCTTTGTTGAACATTCCAGAAAATTTAACGATGCCACAATAGGCAATTCATTTTCACTACCAAACTCTCAATCAACCTTGCAAAGGACAATAAATCATGTTATACGAGGTTTCTAGGGGTTCTTTGGTTTCTTGTGCCTCGTAAATTAGTATCGAAGATCTAAGCTAACATTTCCTGAAATACCGGAACCTTTACCAAATTGAACGAAAAAGGAAAATTCACCCCTTTCATATGTTCGTAGCAATGCGAAGAAATTGATTGCTTATTACCCTAAAAAATCAACTGACTCACCCACCAATCTTCAAATATCCACACAATAAAAATCCCCAATATAAACTATAGCTAGCGGATCACTAGAAAAATCCATACGAAACTATATCAGTAACTATACCGTATAAGTAAAAATTCTGAGTGGAATCTCAAACTCTCAGGTAACCGTAATTACAATAGCAATAAGTAAGAAACAAAGCTCAGACAGGAGAAATCCAGAATCCAAACAAGTACTAACATAAGTATTTAAATCTAAAGAGCGAAATTAGTCTTATCGGTAAATATATTAAAACTCCTACCAAAACAATACAATTTGTTAATTTTCAACAGGTAAACTAATCACTAAATATTACTTTTTATATTATATAGTTTATTTATTTAATTTTGCCGATGTTTCCGTATTCATCGGCCATTATTTCTTACAAATATAAAGGGTTTCTGTAACACCACATTCCCAAAGCAAAAAACTTTCCCTTATTACGTTTGACTTTTACTTTTACCAAATGAAGAGCATACCCATTAGAAACTTGAAGAAAAAATAGATTTCAATCTGAACCATACTTCATTATTATTTATTTGTATACAAAATTTTGACAGATTCAACTTTTAACCTTCCAAGTTTTTCTAAAATTAATTATTTAACCATTAATTCTATTGGAGTACGGGATTGACAGCCTCCACGAAGTATTCATAAATGGATACGGGCGTACTCTGGGCAATGTTCTGTAATACGAACGGTGGTGATACCCAATTCAAAGAAAACAAGGTGTTGTTAGTCAGAATTATATATTTTGGTACATAAAAGATGTCGTATTAATTTGGATATCGTTCCGCTTGAATCATAGTAAATAATTTGAATCAAATTCAAAACGCGGTTAACTTCATTGTATCGGATCGAATTTCGGACATTTACCGATTTCGGACTTTAACCGTAACATATACGCAAAATTTTTTACGAAAACGTAAACCTTACATACACCCATTTACAATGGAATCCCAATCCACGTACAACTATTTCGTACGTTTTTATCAAATTCATATTTACTACTAGCCTATGAGGTAAAACGATGACGTAACACTATGTCGACGGTTGTACGTCTCTCTTACTCGATCAAAGTAGGGCTATGTTAATTTTCATGGTAATTTGCTTTCAGTGGATTTTACTTTACTCTTCTGTTTTAATGTGAAGATTGAGCTTCACCAATAAGATCGATTAGTTATTTGTGGTACATATTTTAAAAATAATAGTAAAAGAGAAGTCGTCAACATAAAGTCGCATCATTAGCAAAAAAGTGAATGTTGTCACTGGCCAGTAGTAAAAATGGATTTGTTTTTATAAACATATTTCTTATGGTATTCGTATATTATATGAATTTTTTTTAAACGTGCGTCATTCAGAAAAGTATTTGTGATGAAACAGAACAAAAATCGTTACCACACATATAGTAGTCTAAAATAGTCTCACTTCTCTTGTGAAGAAGTGTTCGTTTTCACAACTTTTTCTTTTCACTTATGCGTTACGTTTGAATCGGCTTTAGGGTAAACAAGTCTTCTCAAACTGTACGTAAAAGATACGCAAAGTTTAGAGGGAGCTGATCGATAACGGTTAACATTTTTTACAAATTTGTTTATATACGAGGGCGGATTGAAAATGAAGCTACCTAAGTAGGAAAACAATTTTTTTTTTGCAAAAACCATTTATTTCTCAACATAGTCTCCATTTAGTTCGACACACTTAGTAAGACGATATTCCAACTTTTTTATACCATCTGAATAATACGATTTCGGGAACCCCTCAAAATACGCAATATTTTACCATGTAATCTGACGGAGCAGACTCACCGTAATGTTTATCGAGCTTTTCTTTTGTCTCTTTCGCCGTTTTCCCTTTCAAATAATAGTGTTTAATCACTACACGAAATTCGTTATTTTCCATTTTTCAAGAAACACAAAAGTTGCTTACTTCAAACGACTACAACAAAAAACAAAAATTGTTTGTGTTTGTGCTGCCATCTAGCGCTAGGTAGTTTCATTTTCAATCCGCCCTCGTATGCTATTCATCTTTTATTCATCTTACTATTTTCACCTACAACAACTATTTATTTATTCTTATCCATTTATTCATCATTTACAGTAACTTTGCAAACCATCCATCCCGTTTAGAGCTTAAAGCTCATTCATAATTAAGTATGCAGTTTTTCCTTGTATCAAATTCTCCCCATCAATGTTTCCTTTCGTTCCTTTGAATTTTGCTGTATTTGTTTTATTCGTTATTTAATTTTGACAAATTCCGGAAATTTTTTAGGTTACATCCAACACTTTTGGATATGGTTAGTACTGACCATTAATTCTCCCACGCACTTATATAATATGTTGCACGTAACTCCAACTATATGTAATATTAAGTTTTAAGTAATTTATTTTCTTCGCATTTTTAGAATAGCATTCTAAAGCATTCACAAATTATTTCAAAACGAATGTAAATTTAAAAAAATTATTAATTTACCCAATTAATATTGGAAATTTAAAATTCAACTCGTAGTGCTTTAACCTTCTTTTTATCAAAACTGCGGTGCCGCCGTGGTGTGAAGTGTGTTTAAGATATTAACATGATGTCTATATTTTGTTCGATAAGGTTGGTGACTATTGTATTTTTTGGTAACATGGCCCTCTGATTAAATTGCATATTGAGCATTCGTTGCTCAGCTCTCATTTTAGGTTTTATTTTCCGTTTTAAGTCCAGATACACTGCACATCCCCTGTAAATTGCAGTATGATTTTCACCGCAGTTACTGCAACGTTTCACAGATGGGTCATTGCGAGATTTGTCACACTGTTTAGAGTCGTGAAGTTCACTACAAATAACACAAACATAATTTAAGGTGCAGTATGCTTTCGGGTGTCCGTATTCTTGGCACTTTATGCATTGAACTGGTCCTGACCTCTTCCTAGGTTCTTCAATTACTATTTTGCGATGTAGCAAATATTTTAGGTTGTAAATCTTGTGAACTACTTTTGACTTTTCTTCCTCTGGCTCTAGTTCCAAATGGAACATTGGTTGGGGTACCTTCTCACGGTTTACTATATTACCAATAGATTTGACATGGAAACCTTCCGCAGCAAGTGCAGCTTGTATGTCGCTAACATCTACGCAGCTTTCAATACCTTTTAGCACAACAGTGAGCCCTTTTTGACTTTTTAGCTGGTATGTGTAATATTTTTTACCAACTTCGTCAAAATGTTTGACTAGGGCTCTGAAGCCATCGATTTCGAAGGTTTGAATCTTTGTTTCGTTTATATTACCCCTTTTGAGCAGGGCAATATAAAATTTAGAGTCTGTTAATGATGCGATTTTATTAACCAGTTCATTGTTAAATGCTTCCCTCAAATAAATTGGAGGCGGTTGCTCAGGTTTCGATTTCGGCGCTGTATTGAGGTCACCGACCTCTAAACTAGAGAATCGGTTGTTAAGCGGTATTTGGTTAACACCTAGTTCAATCCGTGTCACTTTGCTCCTGCCAGCAAACTGAGCAGATCTCGGGCTACGTTTTCTTTTAGATTGAACAGTGATATACGTATCCAATCCCGTTTGCACTAGATTATTTTCAAACTGACCACGGTCACTAGAGTTCGTCGCACTGAGTTCATTCTTATTGTTTTCGTTTAGCATTGCATTTGCTGATGAATTAATTTTTTCTTCGCTGTTTTGATTTATAATTTTAAACGGCGGTATAACTAATTCTGTCGAAGAAGCACTTTTAATCACTTGTATAGGTGTTTTCTTTGGACTATGTTGAACTTTATCCACTTTATTTACACTTGTACTTGTAATATTTAAATTTTCTACATGAAGCTGGTTCAAGTTTGATGTAGATTGTGTTCGGCTTTCGGTGTTCGAAGAAGTTTATTTTGGGGAAAAAAGGGCCTTCATGTTCACATTATCACTCACTAAATTACAATTTTATATTATACAGGGTGGCTGAGACCAAATGTTACTGACTTCACTCTGCTGTCATTTGTGTAATTGTCATTTTCGCGCGTCAATTTTTGACAGATTGAAGTTTGGTTAGTTGTTTACATGTGGTCAACAAATAATTGTTCTAAATTAATATCTTCATAAAAAAATCGTAATGGAATTCAAACGTAATAGTGTAATTGCACTGTATTTGGGTGGAAATTCACAAACAGCAATAGTTCGTCAGCTCCAGCATTTGAATGTGAATAAAATGTTTGTGTATCGAACCATAACTCGATACAACGAAACTGGTAGCATCGCTAAACGCAACAGAGGCGGTCCTAAAAAGACAGCAACATCAAAAGAAATGATACGAAATGTGAAGAAACGAATCCAACAAAATCCTCGCCAAAGTGCCAATCAATTAGCCGCACGTCTATATGTTTCACGATACAGCATTTAAACCATATTGAAAAATGAACTACACTTGAAGCCCTACAAGATACAAAAAGTTCAAGATCTTACGGAGGCACAAAAAAAAGTTAGGCTTGAAAGAACACGAGCATTGAAGGCCTTGGCCGACCCTGATGAGATTCCAAAAATTGTCTTTTCTGATGAGAAAATGTTCACCATTCAACAGTATGTGAATAAACATAATGAACGTGTTTGGTTAGAGCACAAGTCCAACGATAATTTGGACACAAGAGTTGCCATGCGCAAGCAATCATCAGCTTATGTTATGGTTTGGGCTGCAGTGACTGCAGATGGACGCACTCCTCTGGTTTTCATCGAACATTGAGTCAAGGTAAACCAAGAGGTGTACCGCCAAAAGATCCTAAACGATGCTTTGCTACCTTGGGCACGTAAACACTTTGGTACGAACCGTTGGACATTCCAACAGGACACGGCACCGTCACACAAAGCTCGAGCGACATAGCAATTTTTACAAAATTGCGTTCCGCGGCTGATTTCGTCGAAAGAATGGCCACCATATTCACCAGACTTGAATCCCATGGATTTCTCCATATGGTCCATTTTGGAGAGTAAGGTGTCCACTAAAAATACGAAAGTGTTGATGCATTGAAGTCAGCTCTTGTTCGAGAATGGAATAAAATTCCGCAAGCTCACGTTCGGTCAGCATGCAATGCTTTCTATGGAAGACTGAATCAAATAATCAGAGCCAAAGGAGGTCATATCGAGCAGTAACATGTTTTTCATAAAATGTAATATGTTTTCAACATTTTCCACGAAATTTCAATAAAAAATAATCAAAATTAAAAAAATTACAGCGTTTTCATTTGGTAACACTTGGTCTCAGCTACCCTGTATATTATAACAAAATAAAAAGTACTAACACTGCACTTTTCGTTTGTTTCATTTTACGTCCGATGTTAGTGAAATCAATTTTGAGAAATTTTTTGAAATTAAATAAAATGTATAACCAAAAGCTTCTAGTTTCGTCTTATACAGGGTTAACTAACTAATGCATATAAAGGAAAATGTGGCTTAGTTCTCATGATCCATCCATATCAAGAAGTTTTTATTAAAAATTTTGCTAAACAGTTCGTAAAAAAATTAGAAAATTTTTCTCGGATATCTAAAAATCAGTATGTGTCATTTCGCTGAAGTGTAAACAACTAATTTTTTTTGTGCTCTAACCATGTCAGCCGTTGTGCCAACAAAACAAAATTTGCGGGAAGCGCTGGTTTTTTGTTTTAATTTGAAGAAAACTGCAGCTAATGGACATCGATTGCTTTGTGAATCATATGGGGAACATGCTTCATCAATAAACGATATTGACACCAGTGACAAAGAACGCGAAGAAAGACCAGTAAAGTTTGAAGACGTTGAGTTGGAGGTGTTATTGGGCCAAGATTCATGCCAAACTCAATAGTAGTTCGTTTAAACTTTGGGAGTGACTCAACAAGTGATTAAATCCCGTCTCAAGGTCATGGGTATAGTGCAAAAACATGAAAATTGGGTACCGTATGAACTCAAGCCAAGAGACGTCGAACGCCATTTAACGGCGGGTGAAAGGTTATTTTTGCATCGTATCGTGACGGGGGATGAAAAGTGGATCCACTATGACAACCCAAAGCGCGGAAAATCCTGAGCAAGCCCGGCCATGGGTCAACTTCAACCGCCAAACCGAATATTCATGATCAAATGATCTATCCGTCAAGGAAACTTTGGAGGCGCTTCAATGAGATGTCCTATCCAACCGCCAAAATAATATAATTTAAATTCGATGTTAAAAATAATTTAGAATTACTATTCCTACAATACACATCGCAACTCAAACAATTAGGCTGTTTGTCTACAATTAACAGGTTCTGCTGGAGTTAGAGGCTTGATTCATTTATTCAAGATGTTCAGAAGACCGTGCAGCGGATCGAAGGCCTTCAATTTAACTTAATTTCAATATTTTTACATTGTATACAGATACCGTCTTCATCAAGCAACAGTTACTCTTATTTATAAGCGTGTCAGTAATTCTGTAATAAATTTACTTGCTTTTGCTTTACCAAATACCAAAAATAATGGATTAAATCCATTATTTTTGTTTATACTACAAAATATAATTAGTAATGTATATATTTACAAGTACGAGGATATCATTACACTCACAAAATAAAATTAGTATTTATTCTATATAGTGTGTTTTATGGGTTGCATTCTTAAACTTAGAGACCAATGTTTGTTTTGTGGTGGCCTTGCGAATGAAAAAATCATAATGAGAACTTTTAGCATTTCAATCGATTTGAATAACTAATTACTAGTGAGCAGTCGAATCGATTCAGTAAAAGTTACGTTAAAATATTAACATAATCAGGAATGTTTATTGATCTTGAATAAGTCGTATTTTAGTTTAATTTATTATTTCTCATAAACAATCATTTGCATGTGGTTTAGTTCAAACTTTTAAATGACAAATTGTGATCTTGTTGAAAAATTATTAATTTTTAAATTAACAAATTCAAACGGAAATTAAAACTGGCATATTTTCCAAATCCATAGAAACTTCGAATCATAAATATAGTTTATTTTTATTTTTCATTGTTCTTCTAAAATATTTTCTGTTTATTTAGCATAAACTACACACTTACACATTTGTTATTTACATGTGCATATAACATTTACATATGCATATAACATAAGATAGAAACAAATCTCATTCAATTAACTACTATAAATAACATACATACAAAACATAAATAAATATATTTTACTTTTCTAGCATAATGCGAAAAAAGCAATCCTTCTCTTTTAATTAATTTTTATTTATTTTTTTATTTTTGTGGCCATTTTGAAAAAAAAAATGATCCAACATATATTAAGGAGAATTATTTTGATTGTTTTGTTACGATCGAAGAGTCGATTACACTTCGCTTAACACACATTTTGTGCAATATTTATAAAGATAATAAGTACTATTAACTATAATTAGTGTATTGCTACTGTAGTAAACTCAAAATTATACAGCATATTAACATAAAAAAACCTGATTTATATTTGGTATACATTTAACTAGTAAGCATTTAGGCGAATTAGAAAAATTGCATAATTTAGTTCCGATTAATGCGCTACCTGGAACTTCATCGTCTAAAGATTTTATTCGTATGATGGTACCACTGTTATATGATTTCACTATGGTTGGAGTCTTCTCACTCCATTGATGGTGTCCAACACACGACAAATATCTGCATTTTCATGTCCAGATAATCGCTGTACGTGCTTCGTTGCTTGTTATTTTATTTCGTGAGTGACGTATTCCATTTTTAAGTGCCTATGATGGTTGTCGTTCCTAATGTATAGACTGTTAGTCCAGGATCCGTCATCGTTTTTGATAGGTGGCACGTGCATTATAGTTTTTTTAACCACTTCGTTGCTTTTCAAAGTGAATAATCGTCATCATTTAGTTCAGAAAAACCTCGAAGTCGCTTATTTGTGCTTCCGTTGTTTATTAATTGTTTTAATTTGTTGCACATATATATATATATATATATATATATATATATATATATATATATATATATATATATATATATATATATATATATATATATATATATATATATATATATATATATATATATATATATATATATATATATATATATATATATATATATATATATATATATATATATATATATATATATATATATATATATATATATATATATATATATATATATATATATATATATATATATATATATATATATATATATATATATATAAATTGGAAAGTGTGCATAATTAGGATAAAATTACTCGATTTCAGTCATCTAACGGTCTTATGGCACAAGACAACACAATTCAGATTTGGTTATCTTTTGAAGGAAATCCTTATTACCATAGTACCATGGTTGTGCACAAACAATTTTTGATGCCGAAACTAGTATAGAGATTGTGATTTGGCCTCTTGCCACACTAATTTTTATAAAATTTATTAACAAATGGCGAATAAATAAAAATTATATTTAAGGGTTGGATTCTCTCGCTAAATATACCTCGTGGTAAAATTTGATAATCGATGATTTAACTCGTTAAAACCGAAATGTACAACTAGTTGTATAATGGCTGAAAATTATTTACTTTTAAAATAAATGCTACTCTTTTACTATCTTTTGGTATGTGGACCATAAGTTGGTTATGGACCCTTGATTAATTTGTTGAGTGGTTTGGAAAATCACTGTTTAATACAATTTTCTAATTTAGTGTATATTTAGCCCTTAATTAACAAGGTTACGTGTATGTACATTCCAATTCCCATAATTTCTAAAGTCTTCGCTATATTAGCGCCAATTCAATTTTCGTAATTATTTACAAATTAGCTTTTATTCTTGTACTACGAGTATATCAATTTTCCAATAAAATTATTATTTTAGAAATAAAATAAATATTATATAATGGAAGAGGGGATGTTCATTAGCCCCTAATTATAAATTGCTTGAGTGGAAAATTTAACTAGGTATAAACATTAAAAGCAAAACAGAAGTCTTCCGATTTACATAGAAAACAAATTACCTAGGAAAATTACTTGGAAGTGCTAATTAGAATGAAAGCTCCTACGAAAGCGAATGCGAATTGAAAAACGTATCAATGTACAAATCATGAGAGTGTTCCTCACTACTAACTTTTGCTTTCAGAAACTATAATTTAGTATGAATATAGTGAGTTTGTGAATAATATGTTATTTTATTAGAAGAAAATTTATTAATTGATAAATAATTGCGAATAAAAATAATAATTACATTTTATGTACAAATTTACCTACAGCAACATGTATACCTAAATAGATATTTTAATTACTGTGTGCTAATGTAAGGTATGCATAATATAAACGGGTACTAAATTACTAATTTTAGATATTTTCGAACATAATGCGATTTTAATTTTAATCACAATTGGGGAAAGTGGATGACATAATTAGATTTATTTTGTTGTTATTTTTATTGATCTTTCCAACTTTTCACTTTTTTGAATTGCAGCCTTTTAAATAATATTATATATATATATATATATATATATATATATATATATATATATATATATATATATATATATATATATATATATATATATATATATATATATATATATATATATATATATATATATATATATATATATATATATATATATATATATATATATATATATATATATATATATATGTACAATCACGAGCACATTGTGTATTTCTAATTTGTGTTTTCGTTAGTAAAATTTTGTGAAACCATAATAAATGAGAAACAAAATAATAATTAAATTCTTCTTAAAATTATATATCGTGATATACATCAAATTCGCAGAAATAAATAACAGCACAGAATTAAAATAAATGAAATTTTGAAAACAAAACATGGTGACATTTGAAATTACATGTAACACAATATAACATAAATTTATTTATTTAATATTTCTAGCGTTACATTTATTTTTTTTTGTTTGTTATCAAATTCAGATCTAAATAAGCGCCATACTCCAACATTGTGTTTGTAGATGTACGTTACTTACTCGTATCCATATGGCTGTCATATGAAAAATTGTGAAATACTACGAGTACATATATGTATATTTTGTAAAATATAATGATATTCATTTTCATATGTAGAGATAATTTTGTTTTTACTTTCATTTTAATCACCCACATTTTGTGTGTAATTATTACTCAACAAAGTTAAAGGTTGTTGTTTAGATATTGATTGCAAAAATTAATGTTGGAAACGCCTTTTCTGAAAATGTGGTAACAGAAGAAACTATTGGCAAAATTTATTTTTTTAAAGAAAATTTCAATGGCTGGACCTTACATTCTCTTAATAACAATTAATGGATATCGACCAAACTGCGGTACACATGATGAAAACTTTGGCGTTTGGAGCGGGAGGTATCGGATTCGAATCCCAATAGGGGCAAGAGGCAAGGGATTTTTCATCATTTTAATACGATCGGTGATGAAAATGGACAGATATATGAACCCCTGTCGGGGTGCACATCTAATGATCCGACCCATCTTCCTTGTCAGTATTGTTAGCTGGAGCTATGTCATGTGCAGATGGTTCCACGTAAATCGAAATTATAGTAGTATGGCCTTGATTTGATAAGGTAGGACGTGAAAAGCAAACCGCGAAAGCTTTCGGGCCCCTAGACCAGATTTCGAAAACACACAAACAAATCAAAAGGAGCGGTGTTAATCCTTTTTATTCAGTATACGCACAATCTTCAGTAAACTGTACATTAACCTCAAAGATGCGTCAGCACTGAGTTTTAAAGTTCCGACCATTTAAATATAGATGTGGAAAAAATCGCTTTTGTTTCCAGCTTCTGGTAGAATTCGAACAAAATATCTCCCATTTCAAGTGTTGGAAAAGTATTTTAAAAATTCAATTTTTAGTTTGAAATTAAAATATTTTCCGTGAAAACAATTTTATACAACAATCCCATATGTGCTTATATATTTGAATATTGAAATGTTCATTAGGAGAATTCAATCACTTTTATGATTTTTAAAACCCCATTGTGCGTACGTGGTACCCTTAGTTTAACCCCAGCATCACATTTCCTAAAACTAGTTAATATTATTGTTATAGATAGACAAATTATAAAATTAATAATATTGCTATTTAAATTATTAGAAGTTACACAGATAATTGTTCAATTTTGTTCTATGATTCTAAGTATACGCATAACTGTCATACAGCATTTGTAAGAAAATAGCATGTGTAAGAATTGCCAGAATATATGTCTATTATTTATTTATTTTAACTATAGATGCTAGTTTTTATTGACAATTGTGGTTTCTGTTGAAAACATGATATTCGTGGATTTCGATTAAAGCAATATTTCATCTGTTAGGTTTAAAATTTACTATACTAGAATAAAACGTGCTAATCATGAACAATTGTGATCGTCCAGACTATATGTGTGGAGCTTTTCTATAGCCCAGATGAATTTACTGATTAAGATGAAACTTCATACTTAAGCGTTTCTCATAAATTGGGAGATCCTAATGATATTTGGCTGAAATCGGACCACCGGAAGTGGTAAGGTTAAGGTTAAGGTTTCAGTGGTTGCTTACTGCACACATAGGCCAATTTTTAGGCCCATTGTGATACCACTCATTCACTCCACATCATTAACCCACCTACTTCACCTACTCACACAACTACAGTACATCACCTGCACATTACAAGCTCCATGTCAACCTGTACATTGACATGGAAGGTGGGTCGGTGCGGGACACGGAATTCTGCACTCGATCAGAGGGTCTTAGTTGTATTTATTAGCATCACCGATCGTAATCGATGATGAAAATTCGATTTGCATCTAGCCTCTGATGGGATTCGAACCCAGCACCTCCCGGTCCAAGTGCCGAAGCTTTAACCACTGCACCACTTGTCCGGTACCGGAAGTGGCAGCCTCCATAAGAGATTTTTCGTTTTCTGCAAAGTACTCGTATATCATTTACAAGAAAAACGATTAAAAACTAGAGTATCTAAATTAATTTTGTAGCAATATCGCCTAGACTAGTTTTCTAAAATTTAAACCGAAATGACGATTTCCGTTTCCCTGGAAGCGAAAGATTTTATAAGAGCATTTTCGTTTTTTACAAATATTTTTAAAAGTGTATTAAATGAAAACTAATTTGAACTGTGTTTTAGGAAATAGAATTAAATAATTTACTTTTCTTAATTTTAAACGATACCGTGGAACTTGACTATACGATATATTCGAGACGAATTAATCTTATTGCACCACAGTTTCACTAATTAATAAACTAAATAACTAAAATATCTTATAATTTATTTATTTTTTATTTAGGGTGCATTCAGATGATTAATTCATCATCAGCTGGTATTTTTCGTCTATAAATATTTTTACAAATTAATTTTACATGGTAATAAACTATGAACTAAAGATTCTAAGTTAATGTTTCAATAATATCGGTACAGATCAAGGGCTGAATCTGAAAGTCGCACGGAAATTTTAGACGATAAAGAAATTTTATTTAGAAAAACAGGAACAATTCTACCGTTTCATTCTGTTGTTTAAAAAAAATTACAAATTCTTTCGATTACTATAAAGCTGGTGAATTAACTTCTTTTTTTATGGATTGCTACTTGTATTTTTTTGCGAAACAATGGAACAAAACCGAAAAAGTTGTTGATGTTTCTCATATAAAAATGCACTAGCGCCTCAATTTTCCGTTCAATTCATGATTCTGTCCAAGTTTAGCAAAATTTAAGCGGGAATGACGATTTTGGACAGTAAAAATGTGTTACATCTTGTATTCGGACATCTTACAGCTCATGGTAGCTTTCATTGGAAAACTTCAAATATTTTGAAAAGTGTATAGCATTTACGAAAAATTAATTAAAATCAAAAAGATTGTATTAAGAATACAAATTAATTCTGTTCGTTTTCAAAAAATGGCTTTGACTATAATAATTTTTTTTATAGTGACAGCTAATTTCCGTTGTTTCATACAGATTAGGCATCTGCCGTTAACATTTAGTTTGAATTGCTTTGAGTTTCATACAAAACGTGTTTTTACGGTGTAGAATGTGTCGGATTTTGTGATATCTAAACAGCATTTGCGGGATTTGTTAATTTTTTATTTGTTTAAGAAAGTGCAGCTGAAGCACATCGAATGCTTGTGGAAGTTTACTGTGACAATACTCCAACCGATAAATTATGTAGAGAATGGTTTCGACGTTTCAAAAATGATAATTTCAGTATTGATAAGCCTAGCTTGGGACAACCGAAAAAATTCGTAGACAATGAATTAGAGGTATTACTCGATGAAGATCCGACTCAAACGCAAGAGAAGCTTGGAAGCTTCAAATTTGGATCGCCTCAAAAGATGAAATGTTTTTCTGAGATGGGCTTCGAAAATTGCCTGCGAGGTGGTAAAAAGTTGTAAGCAGTGATGGACAATATTTTAATTAATCTGTTCATTCATTCTATTTTAAAATTACAAAAAAATGCATTCTTAAAATTAAAAAAACGGACCGAATTAATTTGTACTCCCAATAAATTAAGTTTCAAACAAAATTTGTTCATACCATTTCTTTATATTTTACCGGGCATAAAGAGTCTCGAAAAAAAAACGCATTTCACTAAAATTCGGTATCTCAACAGTCTAAGCGGATTGACCATTCGGAGTCAAACTTCACACAAAACCGTTTTCCATTAATTAAGAGATCCTTGCGAAATTTGGTGAAAATCTATGTACCGGAAGTCTCCACTTCTAATGAGCCTTTTACAATTTTTGCAGTGATCTTGAAAAATTTAGCATTCTCAAAAAACAACAAAAAATTAAAAGATTCAAATAAATTTAAAGATTCAATTTTCAACTTGAGTTGGCCTTGTTGGTTTTCTGAAATTCAAGCAAGAATAATGATTTTTGATTATACAGGACTGTTTTACCAAGAGTCCAGTAAGTTTAAGTTTTCGCCTTAGAAATAAAGTATGGTGTATTCAAGATCTATAAATTCGTGATTGAAGAAAGTTGGGTGTTGGCCGCAACATATTCACCCCTCTATGTTTTTCATTGCTAAATTTTACTTAAATCAATAATACAAATTTGTAATTTTAAAAATAATTATTTAAGTGGCATCGTTATTACTTTTACCGGAAGACGCTATCTTATGGTCTAAGAAGAACGGAACAACTAATTGGGCTCTTTTAAAATAATAATATACAATAAATAATAAATGTCTATCAATCATCTTCCAGCAGGACGGGTAATTTTTCACAGCATTGTTCAAACTTTGATTGAATGGACTCGTTGACAAATTATTTTCGTAAATTTTGGTTAAATAGTAGAAATGAGGTCAGTCTATATTTATTCTAGATTGGACGAAAACTTATATAAGAAATTTTATAAGAAATACCTACTCTATATTAGGCTAATTTTGTTCCATTAATTGAAATTAGTGCATTTATGTGTGATGAATCTGACTGACGCTGCCTGATTAGTAGATGGTTTTCAAAGGGAAGGGTCAAATTAAGCGTGCCCTCTGTCTTCGAAGTATGCCGGGATTTTAGAAATTTTATTTTGGAATTTGGAACTGGCTGAAGTGGCGTTGAATTGTTTCTGCGACGGAGCGCAACAGGCTATCCTTTCGATGGCATAAAATCGGGTAAATTGGCATGCAACCACTCTTGAGTTGGTTTTGCTCTATACGAGGGAGCACTATATTTCTTGAAGCAGTAATATTCATTTCATAAATGTCTTTTAGTAAGGACATTTTTCCATCTGAAAATAAAATTTTACTATTATCGTGCGAGTAACATCTTAGATTTTGCGATCCTAGTTTTCTTCTGAGCCTCAGTAAATCCTGATCCTGATTTTTTGTCGGAAGATCCTTGGTGGTCCCACGTTCAGAATGGAAGCTAGCTTTTTCGTATGAGTCACAAAATTTCTTCCAATTCGTTTTCCTTCCGTTTTTACTTATTTTTGTGTGCACACGCTTTGAACAACCCGATGTTTGTGTTCTTTACCGTACCTTTTTCCATTGATCTTTTTAATGTATGTAATATATTTTTTAAAAATATCACTTTTCATAAAACCTTACTGATGCAATTTTAAAACAAGTTTCGTTTCCATTTTGATTACAAAAAACACATGAAATTATCATCATAGTCAATTTTTTTGGAGGGAAAGGTTGAATTATTTAAAAAAATAACCGAAGTTATGAAAATCAAAATAAAGTTAGTCAAATAATTATTTAAAATGATGGGACAGTTAATGTGGTGAAAACTCCTTGATAGTATCTATTTTAGTAATACACAATAATGTTTAATTTTAGGTGAAAGACAGCTGGATTTTATCAAATGGTGCATTCCTTTCAATTTGAAAATACATAAACTGTTTTGATTTAACTTGCAGGATAAATTTAAAATTATTTTAAAGAACATTTAAAAAAAGTAAATATGCTTTCAGATTGATTAATGATTACTGGTTACGTTTTCAAAGATAATTAATGATCCGTTGGATTCAGATTTATATGCGTCTGATTTAAAATCGAATATGAATATTTTACTTTAGTACCTCTCTGATACAAATTTGATTGTTTCTTTTAAATATGTTAATAAAAGCTTTTGAATTTAATTACATTCAATTGATAAATAAAAAACTGCTTGAAATTTTATTGGTAAAAAGGAACTAACAGAAATTTTATAATTATTATTACAAGTTAGGCCAATTAATAATATTTAATGATTTTTCATGATTTTTTAATAAACACACCAAGGAATTGGAAATGACCGGACAAACTAATTAATTCGGATACGCAAGAAATATTTCATCGGTACGCTTGCTGCTAGCTAAACTCCAATCTACATTGCAGATCCGAAAAATAATTTTACTGGTGTTATATAATCGAAACAATCGAAGGGGTAGAGCACACAAGGAAAAGAAGGAATTATAAATTGACTGCATAAATATAAACGTTAGGCCAACACAACGACATAAAGCCGCTCATGCATGCAACTAGTAAATTGATAAAACCAGATATTCCAATTGTATTTTGATTTTCAAAATGTTTTAATAATCGCAAGAACTGAAGTTGGTCCAACATATTATTCGTCAAAGTTAAATATGTAAAACCCAACAGCTCACCACTCCTCTTCGATAAACGATATCGCCTCCGTATTTTTTAAATACTTAGAACGGGTTTTGAGACATCACCGCTTACCCGACCTGGTGTGATGACTGCGTGCCGCAAAATAAAAACGCGAGTTTAACACACGGCCGCAACCTAAAGTTACAATATTATGTTGACACCAATTGACAAGAAACAATTGGCAACCATCATTCCCAAATTGAAAAAGTTTTGATAAAATCACAATATTATTCGCCAATGCCACTGATCGTCTTTTGAAATTGATAAATTGAAAAAACCTTTCTCCAGAAAGGTAATAATCCAGATGAAACCGTAAGATTTTTAAATATTGCTCTGAACTGCATAACAATGATTACAATATTATGAATTTTCTGGTAAATTATCGGTTCAAATAATTTTGGAGCTTCGACTCATGCATGGATCATTATCGGAAATAAACAGAGACGGTCGATTTTAGTTGTTAGATAAACCACCGAGTGATGATTTCATACGCGGATTTGGTTTAGAAAGTGAGCCCACAATTACCTTAAGTACTATTAAAGCTAGCATCTCCATGGAATTTGACAAGAGAAACGCACAATTATAAACGCTAAAAGACAGACAAGTTAGAAAAGCTGTTTAATTAAAGTTTCTATACTATAGTTCCAATGACCAGACTGATGTTCCAGACTGATTTAATATCTTGGTATTTTATTTATTATACCTTATTTTGTCATACACAATGTGAAATCATCTTATGAACTAAGATCCAAGTAATTATCCCAACAGTATTATCTACGCATATACAACTTTGTAAACTTTTGTTATTTGATTATAATTAGAACATGTTGCAAGTTAGTTTAATCAACTCTTAGATTTTCAGAATAATTTAAATAATATAATTTCCTTTTTATAACATTTCAAATTTCAACTAGGGGTTTCCCAATTTTATCCTCATGCAATTGCTTCATTATAGAATTAAGGCGCCAATTTGCGAATAGAAATTGGAAAAACTGTCGTGCTGCTCCGAAATCTATCGATTCAATAAATTAATATAATTTATTCAAATAAAATGTTTTTACCGGCTAATCAATTGGTATTTTATACAGCGATATAGTGGTTGCTTTTTATTTATCTACAAAAATTTGCAGCAAAACAATTTTCTTCTTATAAATGGGTCTTAACTCTCAGCATAACAGTGAATAACTGAATTAACTGAAGAAGTAGTATGCTCGCCTATCTAATTTTCTTGTTTTCTTTTTTGACAATTGTGTGAATTTGTGGAAGTGAAATGTAACAAAATCGGTTGATTTAGTTAAGCGAACAGTAACTCAATTACAGTAAGTGAAAACTTGTGCTCTTTATTTGAATAGAATGCATCTGTAATTGAGCGCATGGATTAAGATATTTAATCCATTTTATGAGTAGAGGTACTATGTAGCGGGACTTAATATTTTGAATCAAGTGTAAAATTTTATAATGCACCCTTGGAAAATTCAACTCTTTTCAAATTTCACTTTATTTATTTTTAATTTGAAATCTAGATACTAAAAATTGAAATTTATCTATTCTCGGAAAATTTGCTCCTCGATTAATGGATTAATTAAACACTTGAAATGTGCATAAGAAACCCTTTAAGGCGTAAGGGAGGATAAATAAGGAAGACCTTAAAGGGTCTCAATCTTATTTCGCTCCGAGGCCAGGCGTCTGCCAAATTGGCACAATAAAAAGGGCCTATTTCATTTGAACTGAAATGTATAACTTAGGGCAGCACATTTATAGTTGGTACGAAATGGTGAAAATCCTCAATATTGACTACCCGTTTTACGGAGATATTTACATTCAAATTTGAACTTTGGCATTTAGTAACTTTCCATTTCATGGGCGAGACATGTAAGCATTCTAAAAGATCTGTTCTAACCAAAATATCAAAGTTTTATTTTTAAGTGGTTAATTACTTTGGTTTCTAACGAAGCAGGATTATACAGTCAAATAACAAAATGTCTATTCTGTTCAGTTAGCCCTAAATTCCCAATATTATATATTATTCCATTTTTATTATTTTAAAATAATTTTAATTTCTTAGATTTAGCGTCAAATTAAAATTTATCTGAATATTATATACAAAATTACGATACGAGATTTCTCGATCCCAGCCCCTAATTACGATAGTTCATAAGCCATAATTGTTAGACACAGATAATAACAGGCCCTATTAAATTTGAATGTCGAGAGGTCAAAATTGTAAAGCGATTTTAGTAACGGGAATTTGTGTGTTCTCAGAAGAGGTGATGTTAACCGCTCATGTAAATCAAATAGAGATTCGAAGTATATATTTGTTTTTGAGACCCCAACATTCGTAAAAATTATCGTAATTATAGATGAATTGAATATTCAAGCAATCCAATATTTATTTAGGATTTAACACTTTCCCTTCCTCAGTTACAGGATTAACAATAGTCATATTTTTGATATTACGGTAAGATACTTGACCTGAAACAATAACGACATTTAATTACCAAACAAGTAATACAAATCTACAAAAGCAAATGCATATAGCAAAATATTGCAGTGTTAGATGCAGATCCGGAAACCGGAAAAACGAAATTTAATGCCTAGCAGAGAGCTTAGCAATTAAAATCCCACGATGAAAGCTCAAACGCTAAATACTACTTGCAAAATGGTTACGAACAAACATTTTCTTTCGAAACTGCCATTTTAAATTTTATGTATAAATCTTTTTTAGCGGTAGCTAATGAGTTTAGCATACTACAAAATTCTGAAATTTATACAACAACTCTATATTAGTGAAATTGAAGCAACAGCAACATAATTTGCAAGTGATTTGATTATTTCTAAGAGCCACAGCCCCAACATTATTGGCTATCCACTATATGCAGTTTGGTTTCTGAGTAAGTATACTATACTTGTGATGTACTGTGTGATAGATGAAATCAAATATGCATATAACCGTTGTTATAAGACAGTCGGGATTTTCCCGTGAAATGTAACTAACCGATTTAACCAATTTCGAGTATCTTTATCGATAAATAGTCAATCATCAAGGTTTCTGAAGGGAATCGACATTTCACAAATAAAGGTTTTATTTCACTCCTTGGTTTAGTTAGTTAATTCAGTTTACTAAACTTCAGAAGTTATTTTTATAACCTATTTTGTAATTAACTCTTGTTAGACACACTGTACGTGGGATGGGTACCTAATGATAATTAACCCGCCCAAAAGGTGGTCAGCGCTCAAAACAAACTACAAAAAATTTGCGCCGCGATATAAAACTCGCTGACACCTGATAACATCGCAAATTTGACCAAACGAACTAAGATGATTAATTGACTTTAACCTCAAAAATATTATTTAAAAAACTTTGCCATAAAAACCAGAAAATTTAATATTAACACTAGTTTTGTTTCTACTGGTGTATCAAAATATAATTTCAGTATTTAAACCAATATTGGAACTACATAATGAGTAAAAATAACAACAACCAGCACCTAACCTACTTCAAAATTTAATTCAAAACTAATTAACTTTAATTTCCTTACTTTTCTGGTGCTGCTTGTGTTTTGTTTTTCCTTTCTAATCGAAATATAATTTTTTTCGGTGTACACCAGTTAAAATATAAAACGGAAAATAACAAAAAAAATCTAATTGCAAAAAAATTATATAATTGCTACGACTCGGTATTATTTTAACGAAACGAAAATGTCGCAAAATAGCACAAAAATAAAAATTTTGTAATTTTTTTCTATTTATTCAAATTACGTTAAATTTACGGTTCAGAAAATCATTCATTTTACTTTTATACTTTCGCAATTCACGTTTCTGTATTCTTCTTTCGTTATGTACACGTATTAGATATTCTGATATGTTTGTATGTATGTGCTATGTAAAACATTTTATGAGAGGGTAAAAAATAAGAAAATTTATTTTATAGGCATTAGAAAATTTATATGTACTTTGTGGTAGTACCTATGATTTAAACTTTTTTATTTAGTCGTCAAGTGATATAAAAGCCACGGAAAATTGTAAAACCGTAACAACACAAAGATGGGTCCAATTCTGCCGTCATTATATTCATGTTATATTATTTGATACTCCTACACCTACATACAATTTTAACATTTTTTACAAATTTCCTAGGATCGAGCCTAATAACCGTTAGAATCATATAATTATGCAATTCGTACTTCAACACAAACATGAGTAAAACGCACAAAATGTAATTTTGATGAATTTAAAGATATTCAAATCTACAGAAAAGGTTTATGTTATATACTTTGTTATGTAAAATACAAATTTATGTATTTTCTTTACTGTTGAAGCACGAAATACAATTTTCTGGTAAAAGGAGCAAAAATATTACGAACAAAAATGTTATATTTGTAAAGAATTTTTTGTTGCGTTTTGGTGGGTTAATTATTAATTTATTTATGTACATGGCAGGCTTTTTATTTTTACGGGATTTTGTTCTGTTTTGTTTCGATGGTTTTTGTTTTTGAGAAAACTTTATTTTTATTTTTTGTTTTAGATTAGATTTTATTATTTTATATTGTGAGCGCTGGTTTTTGAATGGGTTTCATCTCATGGAAGAACAACGAAAAGGAAGTTTGATTAATTAAAAATAACAAAAGCACAGAATACACATAACAATGCGTTAATTTAAATGTACATAAATGATTTTTACAGGGACGTCAAAACAGTGTGTGGAGGTGCGGTTTTTCTCGATCGATTAACAAACTAACCTTAATCATCGTTGACATTACAAGAAATTTAGGTTCAAAATATTACCGATTACTTTTACGCTGTTCGTTAATATTTTTTACTTTAGTTTTGGTAACTAGTACTAAGTAGATGGTCTAATAATATGACGATTGTATATTTACAATAAGTACTTTGTCTCTTGACATACCAAATTATGATGATATTAACAGTTTCAGAACTACAAATAGTTAATTATCCTATACGTACTCATGAATAATTATCGTACATTTTTCCGTTGAAAAAATTATGCGTATAAATTTCAATTTTAAATTATTTGAATTTTTGACTCATGGAAAATTTGTAATAATCCCGACAATCAGTTTCGAACGGATGAGATTATTGATTTGAACACATCAGTCTACTCATCAGGTCGCGACGACTGGTGTTGTATTATTTACATTGGAATATTGTCTATCATATATAGGACAATACCATGTGATTGTAGTACTAGCGAATTACTGCTAAGCCTACGAAAATCGATTCTTTCAATTTTTTCATCTATATTTCATTCTCACAACTAACTTTTCGTGTTTACGAATTTATATTTATTTTTTACTTTTATTTTTCTATTGTAATAGTTTTTATTGTGATTGTTCCGTACATTGGTCTAGTTTTGATTTTTTCAAATCAATAATCTCATCCATTCGAAATTGATTGTTGGGATTCTTACAAATTTTCCATCTATGAGTCAAAAATTCAAATGTATCTGCGATCCAGCGATAATGAACGAAAAAGTATGGGGTGATTGGGAAGTTTATTGTGTATAAGTAGGTGTCGATTATCATAGTCGTTTTCTTACTCAGATTTGACGCCAAATGGATGAATTTCCTATGATTGTGTATTTAATTCAAGAGCACTGAAGATGGACCAATGTACGGAACAATCACAATAAAAACCATTAAAATAGAAAAACCATTAAAATAAAAAAACAAAAGTAAAATAACAAAAAAAATTTATTATTACAAAAAATTTGATATTTTCAGCTGTGATCCTTTATTCGTTTTTCATACTACATAATTAATAGGAGCACTTTCGAACTTATTGTATATTTAAACATTTTTATTCAAACGATCTCGTCCTCTTATTCAAATACGCGGATATTCCAGAGTTATGTGTATCATTGGTCATCAGGAATGGTTGCTCGCCATGCCGATTAACACATCGGCGAACGACGGGTGGACAATGTAAGAAGGTCCACAGGTACTGCCTTTAAAAAAATGTTCTACGTACTATTGTTTATTATTTATAGAGTTGTATGTAAATAAAAGTATTTGAGTGTTATTATCATAAAATACTAACATTTTTTTCTATGATCCATAATAAACATATCGTAATCAATACTAGAAATACGTTCGTAAATGTATTTTACGAGTATAATTAGGTCTGTTAACGATACGAAGAGCATGAATCGAAAACGTATATTAAAATCTGTGCTGGTATGTTGTAACTATCACATTTTTCGTTTCGATGCGTTTTCGATAATGTAACGATATTTTAGTAGTAATATTTTTAGTAAATACTATTTTTACCTCTCATAATGACATTATTCTATCGAAGAACCATCTTACAAACCATCGTAAACAATTCAAATTATCATAAGACATGGGATTCGTAAATATATCGTTTTCGAATCGTAAAAGCGATTTTTCAACGATGTTAAGAAACAGACGCTCCTTTCGCAAGAGTTTTTCTTTCAAATTTCTTAAAAGCATATTCCTAATTTATCCAAGTATAGATTCGGACTGTTTCTAATCCAAATTTAAAAATTTTAATTTCTAAATTTAAGTTTTCTCTATTAATCAAGCATTCTCTAGTATTCTTAATTTCTTTTAAGTAGTAAAATAGTGATTCGATATATAGCCGAAGTTAAAATAGTGGTTTTTGAAAAAATCTCTGTGTATGCGCGCATGTATTGTGCCATGCAGTCTAAACCTCTGTAGCTTCTCTGCAGACCAATTGACTGAGCTTTTTTGTTTTTTCAAATATTTTCGAAAGTATATAATTTACAAGAGCAATAATTAAAACTTAACGATTCTAAATTAGTTTTGCAACAATATTGGCCCAAACCAGTTTTTCAAAATTTTAAGCGGAGATAAATATTTTTGACAAAAAGTTTGGCTCCTGTACAGCCCAGGCGATTTGATTGATCGAGATGAAACTTCATACCTAAGCTTTTACCATAAATTGGGAGGTCCAAGTAATGTTTGGCTGAAATCGGCCCAACGTAAGTGACCCTAGGCGCTTTTTGGTTTTTTGCAAATATTTTGAAAAGTATTCTACTAATGAGGTAAACGACTTTACAAAGAGAAGATTGGCATCAATACCGGCCCAGATCAGTTTTCAAGATTTTGAGCGGAAATGATCATTTTTGACACAAAACTGTTTTTCATCAAAAATTCGGCCTCTATAATGTTCATACGGATTGATTGATCGGGATGAAATATCTTGTTTAAACTTTTTCCATAGATTGGGAGATTGCAGTGATTTTTAGACGAAATCGACCCACCGGAAGTCGCAGCTTTTTGCAAATATTTTGAAAAGTATATAAATTTACGAAAAACGATTAAAACAAAAAGATGGTAACGGACGTGGCGAGTTCTGATATTAAAAACTTCATTTAGCCAAAATTCGGCATTTCTATCCACCTGGACATTGAAGTTTTTTCACTTCCACTAAAATGTGTAAATAAATTTAAAGATTCAATTTTCTTGATGGTTGAAAATTTAATCTTTAAATTTATTTTCTGGTAGATTTTGTTGCTTTCTAAAATCTAAGCAGGTATATTTGATTATACAAGACAGTTTTATCAAAAGTCCAATGTGTATGCGAGATCAACATGTAGACCTTAATGGTAAAAATATGGAACACCGGACTTTGTGTTCGCCCCTCCAGTTTTTAATTCAATTGCCTGTTATGCTTTAGTTTGCGCATCAAAGTCACTTAAGCTAGTTAGATCTATTTTTAAATTGTTTATAGATGGTGGATGTAACTTGGGGAAGTGCCATGGAGGAGTTAGAATAAATGAAAATTCAATAAGATAGGTACATGGTGTATGCTTAAATCATATTTCATGTAAATTGTGCTTTTTGTTGTTTGTATTATTTATGATAATACAATTTTGATATATAGAAACAATTATCAATGCCTACAGATATATTTAAATAATATTATGTATCATTTAAATGTTCTTTACAGAAATGATGAAATATATACGAGTATTTATATTATATTTATATTATACCCAAGTAAATAAGTAAATTAATTGTGGGAAGAGGTGAGAAAATTTGACTTTAATTTATAAAAATGAAATAACTAAACGGTAGATACAAGCAAAAACTACAGTACATTTTAAAATACCATGACATCAGGCAAAACTGGGTGAAAAAGTGATAACACGGCCATATTTATACGGCATTTATAACAAATACTTAAGATTAAGTCTTGATTCACAGCTTAACTTTAAAAATCATGAATAATTTAAAAGAAAATCTCCATCGTGCTTTAAGATCATTTTTCCATTTGCGTAATATGCGCAGCTCCAAATTTTTAAAATGTCTCTATTACGCTTTGATTGATACTCAAGTCCAGTGCGGGATAACATGTTGTTGTAGAATTTATTGGTCAAACACCAGCGTGTTTAGAATTATGAATCATTTACCAAGAACTACACCATCTTCGCTATTGTTTTCAAATTATAAAATATTACTTATATTAGTTTTAAAAATATATTATTTAATAAGCGGGGATCGTTTAATGAATATATATAGTGAACCATACTTGTTTCGTAATAGAAATAGAATTAGTACTCCGCAATATTTTAATGAGCAGTTCAAAAATTTTTCTCCTGCAGCTAAGTTTTATTTAGAACACTATCATAAATGTATGCTACTTTTATTTATAAGGAAAAACAAGTTAAAACCTACGACGCGTCAAATATTCCAACCATAAGCTAATATTGCTTAAAAATTGTTATATTTATATACACTCGCGGACAAAATTAACGCAATTTTTTTTGGAATAAAAAAATCCCGCTGTAAAACTGCTGATCCCAAATTTATATATTTCTCAAAAGAGGCACAAGTGTGGCGTTATGGAATTATAGCGGCTATTTTTCATTACAAAATGTTAAAATGTGTCGAACTATTTTTTTTTAATTTTCAAAAGTGGTTTATAAACACTAAAATTAGCTTCATTACAATTTAGTTTGATTAATTTAGTAATGAGTAACCCCCCCCCCCCTCCTCGTGCCCTTTTTGCAGCTTCCTTCCTTCCGGGTATACTATAAGTAGAATGCTTTGTATCATTTCTTGTTGCGGAATGAGATTCCACTCTTCTTGCGCTGCAGTACTCAGCTCTGCTATTGAATCTAGTGTGAGATTTCTAGCTCTAATACGGCCTTTTAGAATGTCCCATACGTGTTCGATCCGATAAAGATCTTGAGTCATTGGTGGCTACTTAAGTGCATGGATGCCGATATCTTGGAGATATTGATGTACCGTTGCAGCTACGTGGACTGGAGTGTTATCGTGCATTAACACAAAACTGTCATAACCTATGAAGCCCACATATGACAAACGTGATCGCGAAGAATATCGCGAACATACCGCTGCATACGCCCCTCCCAACTGATTCCACCCCAAAATCATTAGTGAACCTACACGAAAGCTAACATTTTGCACTATGTTGCACGGTGCATAGCATTCTCCAACTATTCTGTATACAAGATTACGTCCATCTGGTTTCCCAAATTGGATTCTGGTCTCATCTAAAAAGAGAACAGTGGCCCATTGATCATTTCCCCAATTTGAACGAGTATGAGCAAATTTTAAATGGCTGGATTTGTGACGGGGAAGAAGCCGTGGATCTTTTACGGGCCGTTTTTGAGTTAGGTTCACTTCTTTTAATCTTTGTCTAATTGTTCTGGCACTAATATTTGTTTGACGGGCAATCCCAGAATATCTCTGTGATTTGACCAAACTCCAATACAGTAAACCTCTAAATTAAGTATAAATTCATAAACATGATTGTCTTTCATAGCCAATAAGAAAAGTTTTCTTGAGTCCGATTGACTTGCCACTACCCTTTAATAAGGGCACAGGTCATTAGCTAACTAACCGTGTACGTGAGGCCCTCAGAATATTTCTGTTGTTCGGCCAATCTCCACTGCAATTAATGCCAATCAGCGAAATTGTGATAGTCTTTTTTGGAACAAAATGTTTTAATATTTTGTATGGTACGTATCGACGGACAAACTACCTTTTATTTTATTTTGTAAGCTAATACAGATAGTTTTAGAGAAATGTATTTTCTGGTTTATGGAATGTTAAAAATTGCTTTCGCCAACTGTTTTACAAATACATTTACATTTTTTTCTGTTATTAACAAATTTTGTGTGCGTACATGTTTTGTTATTTTTTCTATTTTGTTAAAACCTTCTCATTCGTTGTTTTATGTATAATTTTAGTATATATCAACGCAATTAACCCGATTTATTTAGTAGCTTAGCTATCGGGATTTTCGTAAGTGGTCGAAATTTCAATATTTAAACTTCATGCCCATTCGAGCCACATTCCGGCCTACACCATTGTATTGTATGCCATTTCATAATTATTGATTGCTTCAATACAAATTGCTTTGATAAAAATCGCCCACAATACATACAACAATGTATTTTTTCATTAGTTCGACGAAACTTTTCCGAATTGAAATAATTAAATATATGCGTGCTTGATCTGAGTTTGTAAATAACACCTGAAACTATTGTATTTTCTACATAATTTATAGGCTTGATAATCAAATCAGATTATTCATATTTTTCGGTAAAACATTTTTTATGAAATATTTCATGAATACTAAACTAATATATAATGAAAACAAATTATCATTACGAGTCTCCTGAGTAAAGGCATGTGTACTAGAAAATAAAACGTTCTTTAAATTAAACATTTTGATAATTGTCGTAAGTGGCATACAAAATAAAAAGTAATCGAAAAGTATCCTGGAAATTTGACTTTCCATCCAGCTTCAGTCATCTTTGAGGAAATATTGAAAAAACACGGATATGCACAGTGATTATATTATGCTTCTTCTGTTCAAATATAACTCTAGATAAGCAAAGAAGACCGTGTGCTGGAATATCGAAGTACTAAAAAATAAAGAATCACTGCAAAGTTACCAATTATCGAACACAGAACAATCAGACCAGTGCAATGAAATTCACGAGTCTACCAAAAATCCAGGAGCGAGGTCTAGCTATGCTGTCAGCCATAACTGTAGCAGTGGAAAATACAGTAAAAACTGGTTGACTTGTAATACTGGAAGCACTGTAACAGATTAGTTCCGCAACAGAGAAAGTACGACCCATACGATCTGTATTCGCAACACCTATTTCGAAGCGAAAACTGGAACTAGCTTCGCGACTTCCGTTCAAAGCCATCAAAGACACAAACGGAGAAATTAAAATAAAGATGGCTTATGATCATTCAGTATAGCATATATATTTACTTCCAAAATCTACTAAATCGAAGTCAGGCGAGAATGTATTTGTGTCATATCACACAGTAAACGAATTAAAGTAGGTTAATAGTAAATAAAAAATAAAAAATCACCCTATTTTGGAAGAATATCCGCAGGGTTATTAAAACACGGAGGAGCTAGCCTTGCATCCAATCGATAAGATGAAATCTTTATGATTTGGGGTCGGAAATGCTTCTAGTGTGCCACTAGAGCACTATTTTGGGTTTCCCTGGGAATACGGAATTGAAATATTATCATAGAATTTTTGTCTAAATGGTATTTTGCTGGCCTACTGCTGGAATTAGTTAGTGCAAATAATTTTGAAACGAAAATATAATAGGAATTATTTTTGCCTTTAAACATTTTTTGAAACAAATTTTTCAACTTTATTTCAAAAATTATTTATACCAAACTAATTCCAACAGTGGACCATCCAAATATAATTTAGACAAAAATGCTATTAAAATATGTTTGCAAATTCCCTAGGATACCAAAAATAGTATCAAAAATAGTATCATAAGATCCTACTCAAGGCGAACCCTGGCCATAAATATCATCGGTGACCACCAATATGGTTTTCGCCATAACCGATCGACCATTCACCAATGTTTCACTTTTAGGATGTTCTCGGGAACATGTTAGGATCTTATAAGCATTCACTAACTCTATATAGACTTTCAACAAGCGTATGATAGCATCAATCATGAAAACCTCTGCGGTACGTTCAAATGTTTCGAAATTTCTGATAAGCTGGTAAGCAAAAACAATCTGGCTTGAATCTTGTACATGGAAGGGACATTACTAATACAACTTAACAGTAATGCGGAACACCTGGGTTTCGAAGTAAACAGCAATAATACAAAACGTGTAATACTTCAAATATCTCGGGTCAATTATAAAACATCAAAAAATGATATCCAGGCATATATAAAAGTCCGCATAGCAACCGGACATCGAGTCTTCCACGCACAGCCTAATATTTCTGTAGTTTAATGCCTTGCTGCAAGAATAATACATAACCCAAATTCAGCTAAGCAGACTACAACATTTCGGAAACGTTGTAGGCTACTGTTCTGCAGAACTCCAATCCAAATTTCACGGTATATTGACCCAACGCAGGTGCAGCAATGTAAACCAGTAGTTTACCTACATAAAATGCTTTAGTGAAACTATACAGCAAATAAAAACTGAGGGAGCGCATACAAAACGACAAGGGTAATTTACCAAAAATTTCAAATTTTCGTTGGAACCGATGAAGAAAATCTGATTCTCATCCTGTCTCTTCTGGTCCAAGTGTTGAAGCTTTACCTTTATTTAGTGCCAAAACTTTACCTTACCCTTTGTTTCCTTCCCCGTCGTCAGCCTTTCACAATTTTTGAATTGGAATAATTACATTATTTATGGAAACAAAAGCCTGTATCAGACGAACAACAGAAAACCTTTTTTAAAAAGAAGAAAAAATTCTAATTTACTCTAAACATGATTTTTCCAATTTTTAAAAGAAAGAACGCGTACCCATTTTAGAAATACATATAATCATATTAGCCTTCTATATATAGGGTTTTCCAATAAGATATTTCATTTTGAATAGCCTTGACAAGTAAAAACTACGCCATTGATAAAAATGGTATAATACACGCTTAAACAACGCATTGAAATTGTTAAAATTCACTACAAAAATGGTGAAAATTTTGCAGTCACAGTTCGCAAAACTAAAGCACTTTTGGGCCGTCGTGAAGCACCTTCTTGGCCGGCAATAGTGAAACTGCTGGAAAAATTTGAGCTGTTGGGACAAGTTAGTGTTGTGACGAATTACACATTCCAGAAACGACTTTACACCGTATTTTGCATAAAGACTTAGGTCTTAAGGCTTGTATGGTTCAGTTAACACAAGGACTCAAGCCGGTCGATCACCATAAACGTCGTATCTTCGCTGATTGGGTCCTTCAAATCATCTTCAAATCATCTTCATTGAAGAGGCCCATTTTCACCTCGGCGGCTACGTTAATAAGCAGAATTGTCGCATTTGGGGTTCATAAAATCCAAGAATGATTGTTGAAAAGCCTCTCCATCCTCAACGTGTCACTGTTTGGTGCGGTATTTGGGCTGGCGGTGTGATTGGACCTTACCTATTCGAAAATGAGGCTGGTACAACTGCTACGGTGAATGGATTGCGCTACCGAGCTATGGTTAATGACTTTTTATGGCCGGAATTGGAAGATATTGATGTGGACGACGTTTATTTTCAGTAAGACGGCGCTACGTGCCTCACAAGCAACGAAACAATCGCAATTTTACAAGAAAAGTTTCCTGACCGTGTTATTTCTCGAAGAGGTAATCACAATTGGCCTCCGAGATCTTGTGATTTGACACCTTTACCTTTTTTGTCTTTGGGGCCACTTGAAAGATAAGGTCTATGCCAATGCTCCACAACCGATTCAAGACCTTAAAGATGGAATTCGTGAAGTTATCGCGCTGCAAGCGTAGCCGTGGTGGCCATTTGGCTGATATCGTTTTCAAATGTTAATGGCATACCTTACCCTTTACAATGGAATAAACATTCATTGATTTCTCTTAAAAAATACTCGTTTTTTTAATATCAAAATGAAACCTCTTATTGGAAAACCCTTTATATGCGAAGCTTTATGCGATTCTTTACACACCAAATACCTTTATTATCTGGTTTTAGGATATATACGAGTATATAACACCTGGTTCCATTAAACAATTTATTTGTAAGACAATATCTTTACATGCTCAAATCTTGACAAGTATTACTCTAACTAAACTTTTGCTTTTCCTTTTAAAATACAAACCAAATTTTCCCGAGCTACCTATTACGAAATAGATTTTTTGTTGCCTTGTTTTGTTGCCCTAAAACTACTTTAACTAAATCTGAAAATAATAATAATTCCGTTTCAATTCGTATTTTTGTTATCAATAAAAATGAGTGGTTATCATCAAAATTTAACATTTATCTCAATTTCTTGAACTCACCTAACATATAATTCTCAAGGGTGTTTTTTTAGGAGGTTTGTTTTTCCGATAGATGTCGTTTTATTTTATGACAGTTGTTTTGACAGCTCAAAGTGGCATTTCTACTCAGTATTGTTTGGCAAATCATTATGAATAGGTTAACTCCAGAACAACGTTTTCAAATCGTGGAAATTTATTTTCAAAATCAGTGTTCAATTAAAAATGTTTATAGAGCACTTCGTGAATTTTATGGTGCACATAATCGTCCGTCAGAGACCACCATAAAGAACGTAATTACCAAATTTCGGTCTACATTCACTCTTTTGGATGCCAAGCCACCGACAAGAATGAGAAGAGTTCGTACAGAAGAAAATATTGCTGTCGTTGAGGCCAGTGTCGAAGAAAACGACAATTTATCGATTCGTCGTCGTGCTCAGCAAATTGGACTTTGTCCATCGACTTTATGGAAAATTTTACGTAAAGATTTGGGTTTGGTGCCATACAAAATTCAATTGGTGCAAGAATTAAAGCCACACGACCATCGTTTGCGCCGTGAATTCAGTGATTGGTCGTTAAATCAATTGAACGAAGATCCATTTTTTTACCGTAAAATTCTCTTCAGTGGTGAGGCGCATTTTTGGTTAAATGGATACGTCAACAAACAAAATTGTCGCATTTGGAGCAAAGATAATCCACACGCCGTTCAAGAATTACCAATGCATCCTGATAAATGTACTGTTTGGTGCGGTCTATGGGCTGGTGGGATCATCGGTCCATATTTCTTTAAAAATGAGGAAGGACGACGCGTTACCGTGAATGGAAATCGATACAGAACCATGTTAAATAAGTTTTTGTTGTCAAATCTTGAAGATATGGATATGGATGAAATGTGGTTTCAACAAGATGGTGCCACTTGCCATACAGCACGTGAAACAATCGACTTATTGAAAGAAACTTTCAACGACAACATTATTTCGAGAAATGGTCCGGTGAATTGGCCTCCGCGTTCGTGCGATTTGACGCCACTCGATTACTTTTTGTGGGGATACGTGAAGTCATTGGTTTATGTGGATAAACCTCAATCGATTGACGCTTTGGAAACCAATATTCAACGTGTCATTGCTGACATACGCCCTCAAATGCTTGAAAAAGTGCTGGAAAATTGGACCTCCAGAATGACATTTGTGAAAAATAGTCGTGGTAGCCATATGCCAGAAATTGTGTTTAAATGTTAAATGCCAAAAAATTATCTACCAAATAAAAAAAAATTTTGGTCATTTCATAATTTTATATGTGTTTTATTCAAAAAAAAAATCGGCAACCTCTTAAAAAAACACCCTTTATATGATACTTAATTTTAATAAAATGCACAAAATTTTGTAAAGGGCAAAGAGCTTCCCGCAAAAGGCGTTTCATTTCGAGGTATAGAACTTTGAATTTAAATAAAACACAGCCAAATAATTTCAATGGCCACGAAAGTAACTTTATTTGAAAGATGATTTTATGCCATTAATGTCTGCATAAGATATCGGCCATGTGGCCACCGCGGCTGGTGCGTACATGACGTAATCTAGAGGTCCAATTTTCGATCATTCTTCGCAGCATTTCTGGTCGTATTTTAGGAGTAACGCGTCGAATGTTGACTTCCAAGCGTTTAATAGCCTCTGGCTTATCAGCGTACACGGTTAAAAATGAAAGAATAAAAATTAGTTTTAGCCCAAGTATAAAATTATTTTGAATAAATTTTACTAAATTTGGAACATAAAATTCATTCTTTTCGTAAACCCAAAGATTATTCTCGCTTATTAAATGGTTTTTATTCTTATTTTGTTTAATGTTTATCCTTTTCTTTAAAACAAATTTTATTCTTTCGTGTTATTCTTTGCATAAATAATAATTTGTCCTTTTAATGATAATGTTTATCTACATTTAAACCTAAAATATTTTAAATATTAGCAAAATTATTGGATTTTAACTAAATGGTTCATTTTATTCCAAATTGAATAAAAATTAGCAAACTAATTTATGCTTAAAAGTATAAATAATCAATTTATCAATTTATTTTTATTTTAATCTTATTCTTAAATTCTAAGGGCATCCCAACTAAGTTGCATGTCAATATCGATCACATCATAAAGGTATATCAGTGTATCGGAACTGAATCGCGATATTTTGTGCTTTATTCTGTCCAGGGGCCCTATTCTTGAAATCGGTGGAAATTTCCGCATTCAGAATATAATTTGCTTTAAAATTCTTTATATTATCCGAATTTAGCGCCGGCTACTTTAATCAGATTTTCAAATTTGTTTGCAAATTTTCTATTATTTATTTCCCTACTAAAGGAAAAATTCCATGGACGGTGGGCCGGCGGGGTCACAATTGTGTTTACTAAGATCACCGATCACAATCGATGACGAAAAGTCGCTTTGCATCCAGCCTCTGGTAGGATTCATTCGAACACAGTACCTCCCGGTCCAAGTGCCAAAGCATTAACCACTGCACCACTTGTCCGGTATTAACTGAAAATTCCCATTAATTAACTATTGGTTGTGTTTTAGGACCCTGTACCGCTCGTCACATCTATGGTGAGCTCAAGTGACAATCTTTTCTATGAAATGTTGGTCGATTCTAATACAAAAATTTCTCCTTTTTCATGGCCACCTCAAATAATATACTTAAGTTTTATAATATTTCTTACCACTCGAAAGTGACACCAAATGGCAATATTTTTTATTTCTCTCACTTGAAGCGACTGGTTGGCTTAATAGCTAAAGCCGTGAAATACCCTAGAAATTGAATTACTAAATAATGAATGTTATTTTAGAAATAACTTGTAATTTCTGAAAAATTTCACGATGTAATAATTAATTAGAGGTATCAGGTAAAGCATCAGATACTATTATCCAAGTTATCTGCGAATATTAGTGCAATAAACATGTAAGTAAAATTTGTTTCGTAATTGGGTTCGCATAAGTGGTTAAAGATTTATATATTCTAAATTTAATTGTTAAAATAATAATTTATTCAAATTTTAATATCAAATAAAATTTGATATTTACCGTTATACTGCAATAATAAAATATAACTCTTATTATATTAAAATAGTTGTATGCAAAATTGTGTTGGCGATTACAATTTGAATCACATAACTTACATGCAAATTTTGATTATTCTACAAAGTAAATAGTTCTGCAACTCTTAGTACTACAAAAAAGAAAAATTAAATTTCAAGTCATTGGGCATGGGTAAATTAATAAATAGAAATCGAAATATTGAGAGGAAGGTCAAATGTGTTCTCCGAAAGTATGGTTAAAAATTGTATAACTTTTATGCAAATCTGAATTTATGATACCAAAAGGATCAACCACCTTCAGAGAATAAGGATTGAATGATCCTTGATCGGAGCCGTAGGTGTACTTTTTCGCAATTTTACTGATTAGTTTCAGTTTTTTGAGGGGTTTTGATGATAATAAATATATAGTTTGTCAATTAAATTTTTTTTAAGAAATATTACACTATTAAAACCAAAAAAATTAATATGGGTTAGAGTCGTTTAAAAAATACTGCTCGAGAAGTCCCTAAATACTATAACTTATATCTATCTGGTTTTACAAAAGAAATTATGGACGGATTTATTGTATTGAGAATTGATCACGCTAATTTGAAGATTTTATTTTATAAACGTTCTAAATTTATAAAAATTTATTTGGCGTTTAACGCCATTAAAATCGGAAACCGCTAATTAACCAAAATTACACTTTTTCCTCTGTAATTTGAAAAATTTGCTAAACATATACTATGAGTGTTATAATTTCTGTTTAGAACGGTTATCTAGACCCACTGAGGATTATGAGTTTTATTATTAAATGTATTTTCCGAAACCCTTCAAGTACCAATACCGGTTTTGCTTATTTGCTAATTAGGATTGAATCAATTGGAGCCTGTTAACGGTAGTACTGTGATTGGTGTATGATAGGTGTTACAAGTAGAACTGGAATAATATGCTTCATATTTCATTTTTAATTAGTTTCGAAAGAATATTTTGTTCATAACCTGTTTTGTATGTAATAAGATCTGTCAAATCTATTACAATTTCCTGGTAAATTATTTTAGATAAAATTAAATCACACCATGTACCATTTGTTGCAAGCATACAGAAATACCATTAAAGTTTATTATAAAATATACCAAATAATTATTAAATTATATGTATACTGGAAATTCTAGCACAGTAGGTGTAACCTTATTTTGTAAAAGGATGCTACTATTATATAAAATTATATTCGTACACCAAGAACGGTGACCAAATAGCTTTCAATTTCAAGCATCTTTTCAAACTTTTGTGCAGATGAAACTGTCTGAAACTAGCCTTTGAATTTATTATCTGAACTGTAGTCTATTTAACACAGGTGAGGAATTTGAAAAATTAAGCCTTTTGTTATTTCGTATCATGGTATAAATATAGTATGTATAGTAAAAACCTTTAACACAGTTTAAAAAAAAATTCCCTCAATTCTATGGTAAAATTAGTTAGAATTTTTCCTGTAAATCTGGTCGCCGTAACATAACCTGTTTGCAACGAGCATTTATTGTCAAATTACATTTTTATGTTATTTAATTTTTATTTATCCATCCTGTCCCCTAATTAAACACTTGGCGTATCAACTATACGAAATTTTTTCACATATAACCACCGTCTCTAGTCAAAAAAACCTCCTGTTGTTATTTCTATGCAATATACCTTAAGAAAACATGAAAGAATTTTGGTGCGTAGGTAGGTAAACATTATTCTCAATTTTCATTGAACGAAAAAATGAAACTGTTGTTATTCAAGCCAGACGTGAGTTTGAGAGTATGGAAATTTTGTCAAAATTGCTATTAAGCTTTATCGTTTGAAATTCTCAACTCAAATTTACATAGGATATTTAATTATTAAAAATGTCCTAGAAAATAATTTATTATTTGAACTTGAACTTTTTGGTAAACAGACACATGCTTGTCTTCAATTCCGCGTTGAAGTAATTATATAAGTACGTAAACAGATACAGAGAAAATTCAATAGAAATTTGTGGAAACTCTTCTTCGTAATAAGGAACATGATATCCATTAAATAAAAATTTTCGTATCAGCTTTTGATGTAAGTACAAACATTCGTATTCACTCGAATCATCGGTGTATACAGAAAATGCTTTTTATTATGCTATATACATATTTATTATGTAAAGTAATCTTAGTAGTTCAACGCTTATCAAAAAATTTGAAGTCGAACAAACATTTTATAGAACGTCGGTAGAATTGTTTGTGTTTCGGTAAAAAACTTTTTTTACCGAAAGTATGACAGCTTTGTTGATATTTTCTCATCCTCGAAGTCGAATTCGAAACAAAAATATAAATAAATAAAATAAAACTAAGCCCATCTTAAGTAGCAAGTTTAATGGTTTTTATGTATTTTTGCTTAAAGTCTTAAAGTTAATGTAAAATGACCAGCATTTTATATTTTATAACAGGAACAACAGAAATATAATTGGGTCAAGTATGAGCAAAACCTTTTGCATTAAATTTTATGACTATTAAAAACCCATTTGTATTACATAACGGCCAGGCAACAATGCTAAAGGAACGGAATTTTAATTCCACTTCAAAATTATTATGTTGTAGTCATATTTAGCATAACATGCTAATAAAAAGATAATTTATTATTATATTTTAAATTCAACATGTGTATCATATCATCATTATAATCATGCACACAAACCTTTTTTATACGTATAGTAAAAATTTTAATTTCCAATAATACAATAAAACTTTTTAATATTTTTAATTTCCACACAACAAGCACAACAAAAACTATTCCAACCCAAAAAAAAACTTTTACCAATTTCAAATTGGACAACTAAATTTTCAAATAATTAAATAAAACAATATTATTTTCACTTTTTTATATCTTAGTTGGTATTTACTTTCATAAAACCCCACAAACTTTTAATTATATGTGAAAAAATAAACAAAAAAACTTCAACATTTATATACAGATATTGGTTGGTTGCCACTTTTTCTTCCTATAATTAAATCACTTATTTTATTGGTATTTTCACAAGAACACACATGGATTTAACATTTCTATTCGAACAATTTTAATTAACACAAAACATTAAACCTCCTATTATTGGCAACAAACAGGGACAAAAAATAATTTAATCCAGTTTAATTTTTATTTTGTGAACACAAAACACATGAAAGCCAGCGAAAAACGTTACTAAACACTTTAAAGACCGCAGTGAAACTGATTATCACACTTAATATTTTTCGGGTGGCCTTCTATCTTACACAGAATAAAATTAATATTTCGTATAGCAGCACTAGAGAAAAGAGAGAAAACCGAATTACTGACTAAAATAAAAAAAAATATCTGTTATAATTTTAACTGTCGTATACATGTACAGAACGGAAGAAAAACGAATTTAGTAATCTGCTGCAGCCTTGAAGAAAAAAATTCTCAATTTCTCGCAAAAAGGGCGACCAATTTGGGTTCGTGCATTTCCCCAGTTTTATAAATTGTTCGCCTATATGTGGTGGGTAACATGACTGGTAGTACAGTAATGTTATAATGGAAAAAGGAAATGAAAATGTGGAGCAAAAATATAAAAAAATTCATTCATTTTCATATTACATGATTACTGTTACGGTTATTTTATGGTTTAAATTATTTTATTTTCAAACTGAAAACAAAAATGTACGAAACCTGTAATCTAGAGCTCTAAAAGTGACCTTATGGTAATACTTAGGCAATTAAATTATCTTATCGATTTCAATAATTGTTTTTTATATAAGCTTAGATCAAGTGCTTATTATAATTCGGAAAACTTAGCGATACAACTTCAACCATTTTTAAACAAAATTCGCCTATATACATGAACTTTTATTAGTGTGCGGTTCTCCGTAGACACGGTTTAAAATATGCATATCACTAAAACATTCAACAGCATTTAACATAAAAAATGAAATATTTTTAACTTTATGTGAACATTTTTGTGAAAAACAAGTCATATTTTCCCAAAAAAATTATAATAATTTTTTTATAGTACACGAAAACTTTTCTCATATAATATATAACCATGTTACATAATAAATAACAGCTGAAGAACGAAAACCTTACAAATTTATCAAAATCCTATAAAAGTAGCAAAAAATTTTATATTCAGAATTTGTTTTATAACTGTAATATTTTATATAGACAAAAAATTACACTTATAATAAAAATATTTTATTTCAGTTCGGTGTTACTCGATTATCCACGATATAACTAATACAGCATCTATCCAAATATTACATAAATGAAGACGAGAAATAAATGCTTGAATTCTAGAAAAAAATAGTAAAATTCCGCATTCCCGAGAAAAAATTTCCTAAAAAACTTTTTCCCAACAACATCCAAATAAAACTTGTTTTCAACTGTTTACAGTGGTAGTTAAAATAAAAAGTAAAACAATCGCATCCTAGTGGGAAAATTTTTATATATACGATTTTGACATAGGAATGAAAAAAGAACGAAAATTGTACACACATTTATGTAATGTCTATAAATTTCAATGGTTTATTGTTTGTATTATGCGGACTATTGTTATTAGTTTTATATTATTCTTTGCTACTTTTTTGTTACCAAAACTTTTAAATTTCGAATTTTTTTATTAGCCTTGTTCTAGTTTTCCCAGAATTCATATTTAATCATGTTTAGTCTAAGTACCATCTAACCCCAAAGATTTGTATATACAATATCTACTACTCAGAACTACATACGCAAAGTATTTATGTATGTGTATATAACTAAAAAATGTGATTGATTTATAAAAAAAAAAATAATAACAAATTCTATATACTCGTAATGATTTAAATGTTTTCGCAAATATGTATATAAAGCTGTACGCATGACGGCAAAAGCTCGGAAAACGATAACCAGAATTATTTATTTTTTCTCGTCTATGAACTCGTGAGAGTACATAACTATAGACTTCTCATTAGACATTTCCCCATCTTATTTTTTCGAACAGTTTTAAAACTTGCCTACTGACATAGTTATTTAAATAATTTAATTTCTTTAGTATCGAAAGAAACCTGCTAGAATATACAACATATAAAATAATTTGGCCCTTGATTTTACTTCTATAAAAAATACAACGAATTCTCAAGTGCTATTTATACTCATAATGAGTCATGAAATATTAGGATTTCTATATTTATGAAAGGAATATTGATAAACGTGTATGTATGTGTTGAAAAATTTATAATTAATTAACCGTAATAATTATTTATCTTTTATATGTTTTTAAATATATATAGTAAAGACTATTAAGAACTTTCGGGATTATATTCGGTTTTATCAAACATCTAATTATATTACTCCCTACACCCAAAATAACATACACTTGACTATATGCTTTAAGCGATTTAACATTAACATAACCGAAAAGCTTTCGATGTATATCCAAATTTAATGACATCAAAATTAAGATAAAACTTAATTATAAACAGTTTATCAGATCTGATTTATCACATCTAACATGATTACATGTGAATATAATCTGGTTTTATGGTTGTCCTGTAATAATAATACATTTGTACTTAGGCAGATATTTTATTTAAATTTATATTACTGGTCATCAATCCTTGCTAATACCGATTGTCCAAAACTTTTTTTTACGGAAACAAAATAAAAATGAAAATTGTATACAAATTCTTTAATTACAATTTGACTGGTCAAATTAATTTTACGGCGTGAATTCAAGAATAGAAAATGGAAATTTTTCAGGGAATGAAATTTTGAGTACAAAAAATATCAAGTTTTTATGGAAATTGTAAAAATATGATTTCGGACAATGTTATAATTTTCCTGATTTCCAGCATAGAATGTTGTAAGAAGTTCAGTTGTTTGGAATCGTAATAATATGAATTCGTGGTTTTAGGCATTCCAAATTAGACCTGCTTAGGCATAGGACACATCGTATCCCTATAGATAGAATATAGATTAAAGTGTTGAGCTATACACGGTTAAAATCATCTTAGTTATGATCATAGGTGGCTGAAGTACAAAGATATCGAATTGCTAAGAATTTTTGGTTAATCCTTAAGTTAAGTGTTATTTCCAATATTTACTATATACATACTATGCTGTCATGCTAGCCTAGATAGCATTTATACTAATCAAATTATTAATATGTAACTAATTTCGGCATATTAAGTTTTGAGGGATAAATTTTGTAAACTAAAAAGCCGTATTTATTATAAAAAGCTTAGTTGGCATTCGACGTATAGATTCCACAATGAAAAGTAGTGATTACACTGGATTTTCATCGATTTAATGCGTTTTGTAATTCCAAGTTTATTGTATACCTTAACTAGTAATTTTTTTAATTAACTAGTAATTTATTTTGTACGTGCCACACCCTCATTTTGATCATATAAAACTCATTTTGCGAGTGCAATTTATATTTTCTTTCATATTTCTTTATTCAAGCTTGTGAGGTGTTTTCCATCGATCGCTCGTTAATAAATCATCCATTTATATATTTTACATCGTAATGACCTTTTATTATTCGATTGATCTAATCAATTATAGCAAATAATGCCTATTTTCTTCCAGAAATCAAACAAAAACATCTGCTTCGATGCTAAAGTCATAGGCTACTATAATAATCATTCCCCGAAAATTAAAAAAAATGGCAATGCGTGAGGTCAAAGAGTCACTATGACATTTACAATAAAATATCTGAATATAATACTACCATTACAAACCTAAATTAAAAATTTTAAGAATGCACATGTTTAAATTACGATGGCCTCAGCATGATGTTCCCTTCCATGTAATCCAAAAATTGTATACAATCGAAACATAAAGCATCACAATTAAAGAAAAATTATTTGATTCACTTCTAGTATACTCAGATTATGAATTAGCTTCAAAATTTGATGAGCTTTGTAGACTAGACACTCGTCGACATACAAGACAATTTTATGAATCTTTAAACTTATCGAAATCATTTTCAGCTAACACTCACTCACTCCCCTCAATTAAAATTTAGTATTTAGTAGTTTGTTTGAAATACTTTCTCCACATTCATAAACAACCATGTGATCAATCAACTGTCACTACGACTCGTTAGATTTTCAAATTGTTAAATTAAAAGAAATTTGATTTGTGTGAATAACAGGGTCAGGTAATTTTAGAGTTTGTTTTGCTAATAATCTGAGCATATTTCTGTTGCAAGCCAATGATAGGTGAAAATGGTCATTCATTAGTTTTTAATGAATCCAATTTTTAACAGGTACAGGAACATCTGCATTTTGTACAGCTGAAACGTTTTGAAAGCATAACTTGTCTTTGGTTTCAAACTCCATTGTAAATTTTATGTTACTGTCAAATTAAAGCATTGAAATAAAAGAAGTATTGGTATTTTAGAATAGTAGCTAAACATATCTTTTGAAATAGCAGTAACTACATCTATCATAAACACATTTCAAGGAAAACGCAGATGTAAAGCCAAAAGAACTCTCAGCATTTATTCAACAAACTCTTAAAAACTCGTAGTAAGACTGAAAGAAGTAAAAATGGTGATATTTTGAATTTGTCAGTTTTGCTTTATGTCATTCCACATCTCCTTTCGAAGTTTAAAGCTATTTTGCTGTCAACATTAATGTTGTTTCGTCTAAAGTTACCTGAAAAAACGTTTGTTTTTGATGGTCTAAAAAACCGTTGGACCAAATTTCACAAAGTTTGGTTTTATATTTTTTAATTACGGTATGATTATAGGCTAAGCGATATGCAGAGGTTGAGTAATTAAGCAACGTGTTATTTTCAATCTCATGAAATTGACAACATAGCAATTTAAATATGTTATGACGGAGAAATTCTTGCCAAGGTATAATATACGAATTAAAATAGCATGTTTCGTGACTTGTTATTTTACTCATAGCCGACACAAAAATAAGTGCACATTGACATCTATAAACATTTTGTATAATAACAACGATTATATGATTTGGTATGGTGGGTGGAGATGGGATTTTAAAACGGTTTTAAAACTGGGACGGAACTAAGCGGTTTCTTAACCGATCACTGTGAAATTGGGAATGGTGGATGAAATGGGATTCTAACATAAGTTTCGATAGAAATTTTGCAATATGGCAATCTGGGATGAACCAACATACATACCAAAGTTTCTCCAAACCGTTCATCCAAAAATGGAATTCAAAATGATTTATGAAAAATGCCATTTTTAACCGATCATCTTAAAATTTAGTATAATTAACGGAAATGGGACTATAAATTTATTTTTGGAAAAACTTCTAAAATAATACCGTCTTGGACGGAACTAGATTATTTCTGAATAGATTATGATGCAATTTCAAATTGTGGGTGGAAATGGGACTTTATAATAAGATTATGATAAAAAGTTTTATGCTGGATGAAAATGGTGGGATTATAAAATGAGTTCCAGAAGAAATTCTGGTATAGGGGTGAAACTAAGCCATGATGAAATATAGCATGGTAAATAGAAATGGAATTTTAAAAAGGTTTTTAGAAGTAGTTCTGGAATATGGCCAACTGGGGCGGAATTAATCGATTTCTTAACCGAGTAATATTAAGTTGGGTCTTACAAATAAAAACGGAATTCTCTAATCATTTGTAAAAAGTTCTGAAATAATGCCATCTGGGAAGGAATTTAGCGATTTTTAATCGATCAAGATGGAATTGGGTGCCATATGCATGGACATGGGATTTTAAACTGATTTTGGGCGAGGTTCTGGAATAATGCCAAATGGGACGGAACTAAGCCATTTCTTCACTGATTATAATGGAATTGGGTATATAGGGCTATTAAGTATTCCTTCAATGGATACGTAGTCACCAATTAAGTAGCAATTTGTTTGCTTCCATCAGATAGATGCCTGTGAATAGGAAACACTTCCATACAGTTGCAACATATACCACACTAACCTCGCATTAAAAAGAAATTGCTATCAATAAATCGCTTGCGGTCGTTACAAATACCTTCTAACACAACATAATGGTGTGTTTCCTGTTTATATACGAGGAATGGCGTTACTCTAGTGCGCTTATTCAAAATGATATCTATTATTCCTGTAGTAAACTAATTTTATAATAATTATTAAGAAGAAAGTATCTTCTTGAATGTAGCACAGGCCTTTACCAGAGTACGACGTAAAGGCTTGAAATATAAATTACAAAGAGACTTACCAAACTAGTTTTATGAAATACTTAAATCTTACATAGCTAACCAACACTTTCGTGTTAAATTAGAAATACTCGGATAAAAATAAAATATCAGTAGGAGTACCACTAGATAGGTAGCTAGATAGGTTTGGGACCAGCTTTATATGTTGTATTTAGGTCGGACCTGCTAACAGACAAGGTACTTTTGTAGACAAAAAGCTACAACCCTCCAAACGCTAATTTAATTTATGAAAGATATATTACTAGATGATCTATAAACTTGTAATAAATAAAAATAATTTTAAAATATTGCGCAAAAAAAATTAAATATCTAACCAAAGCTTTATCCTGTGCAAAGACAACTGATAAAGTTTCCTGTCCTGATCTATATAAACTAAAAATTTGGTCGTTATGAGAGTTTATATTACAAGAAACTTAGTGTGTTATCAAAAATACGATTACGCTGATTTTATGAACATATATCGTTAAATTTCAGCCGATAAACTACTACTACAGACCGACATCGAAAATTTTAGTTTGGTGCATAAAATACCAGCTTCAACTCAATATCAGCAAATACCAGATTATTATATGTTCTTGTAAGCAAGCTTATTTCATCTCTTTTGACTATTTCATGAATGTACTCTTCGTACTGGTTCTACATTTGTGTTCGTTAAACGCTTCGCTAACAAATTATTTGAACTTCAATGTTATTGGGGTTCAAATAATTTGTTATTGCCTTTATCATGATGCCCACATAAATAGAATCGGGGCTAATTCTACAGTTATTATCAGGCTGAACAGGTTGTCCGACTCTGTTTCCTAAGTTGAATTTTAGTATAAATCCACGCACCTTTCCACTAGATGTATGTGAAGATAACCCAGAATTTTATCCCAGAAAAATAAAAAAGTATCATCGGGTAAGAATAAAACTGCAACGATATCCCAGCCCAGAATTTAATATAGTAATTTCCGTTAATCTCGAAATTGTATTCTAGTCCAGAAATTGATTTCAAATTTTAAATATTAAAATCAAAATTAAAAATTATGTAAAAATAATAAAAGTTTAAACTAAATAAACTTAATTGATTTAGCACTGTGAAGCAATAAGGGTCAGCTCGATGATAACTCATCTAAAAGCTTGGTAATAACTAAAAATGTTCTACTTATCATAACAGCGCCTGCATGTGTTACAAAGGTCAACACAATTTCCGATTTACAATGGTTGATTTATCAACGGTTGCCGTATCGATTTTGTAAAATAACGAAGAGCCATTTGTTGTGCTCTAAACACATGCTCAATAAAATACCATTGACGGAATATGCTCTATGCGACATTGGGCCGTATTGATAAGCTCTAGTTTAGTAAGGGAATCAAAAAGATTTGCCTTGATCTGTCTAGATATATATCGGTGGCTAGTAACGGAAAGTGTTATATTCTAAACAAGATTGCACAGTTAGTACTAGTTCTAGTTACAAACCCATCTGTATGTTGTGCACAGAGCTTCGATGGTTTGGGTGGGTATGTATATAATCGATATTCTATAATACCCAACGGAATTCGGCCTAGTATGTCTTTGTGCTTCGGAGTCCAATTTAACCAACACGAAATCACATTAACTAGCTCTATGTTTCATGTCTTCATTTTGGGAACAGAGCTAAGGTGGTTTGGCTCAGTGTGACTATAATTTTCCGTAATATTCATAGGGATTCGGCCTGGTACGTTTTGCTGAACCAAAGGTCAGTAACAAAACGTATTCTATATAACACGGGGTCGTATTTATCAGCTCTAGTTTTAATTTTAAACAGAGGAATGATGGTCTGGTTCAATATGTTATCGGAGTTATACATATAATAGCCAAACGGATTCAGCCTGGTATTCTTTGGTGCTTCACGGGCCAGTAATGGAGTGTCCTTAAATCAACATGAAATCACATTAACTAGCTCTATATTTAAATTAAATTTTGTTTGCTGGTTGTCAACAGAGCAAAGACGATTTCGTTCAGTGTGGCATCAATTTTCCATAATATCCATAGGGAATTGGCCTGGTATGTTTTGCTGCATCGAAGGCCAGTAACAAAATGTATTGTACGCGATACAAAAAAAAAAGATTTTTTTTCCTTTATTAATTTATTCCTTTTATTTTTTCCTTAGAGTGCTCATCTCGCAATTTATCTTTCAAATTTTTACAAATTTTAGATTTCTTAAACAATTCTGATTTGTTGGGGTGAATCCCAATGGTTAGCCCCAAAATTAATTAAACCTATTTAAAATAATAATTTTAATTGGGTATGTTTACTAGGTCAAGTGGCCTCGTTCTTTGAAGTCTTCTTTCAATGACAGGGTTATCTGGCGAATATAAGGGTTTCCATGTTCCTGGAGCCTTATTTCGTGTTTGGCGGCATGCTTTTTTTATTTCATCTTTGATGTATTCCATCTGTAAGTCCCTGTGATGGTATTAATTTCTTGTGTACCACAGAGCATTTACGATGCTTCGGAGAATCTTGTTTTGAAAAGTCTGTATCATTTTGGCGTTTATTTGCTTAGTATACATCCCCAGAGTTGAATATCGTAGATCCATATCGGCTTCAATATTTGCCGATATAGCAGCAGCTTGTTGTGTATTGTAAGCTCAAAGCATCTACCTATGAGCAAAGCATCTACCTATTTTTGACATGCTCTCTTAACTTGAGCTTGGCATCGAGTGTCATGCCAAAATATTTAGCTTTGTTTGCAAATGACATGGTAGTGAGTTAATTTCTATCGGTAGATGGGAAGCCTTTTGGTATGTAAAGTTAATATACGTGGATTTCGTCTCATTAAGCTTGATTCTCCAGCGCTTAGTCCAGTTACAAACTGCATTGGTAATCTGCTGGAGTTTGCTCCTTGCATCAGCGACAACTTCCAATGGCCATGATTGCTGTGTCATCTGCAAAGGTGGCTATGGTTCCTTCATCTGTTGTTGGAATATCTCTTGTATATAAGATTAATAAATACAGGATTGGTCCTAAGACACTCCCCTGCGGGACATTGGCAGAGATTTTCTTTAGTTCGGAGTATTCATCCTCATATTTCACAAGAAAATGTCTATTGGATAAATAAGATGTTAATATGGCATAAATTTGCCTCGGCAGATCTCTATGCAGCTTGAATTCCAGTCCACTGTGCTAGACTTTATCGAATGCTTGGGCGACGTCCAGAAATATGCTGGAGCATACATTTTTACGTTCTAACGTTCCTTCAATAATGTTGGTCATTCTATGCACCTGTTCAATTGTGGAGTGCTTTTCTCTGAATCCAAATTGATGTGGAGGAATTAGTTGTCGGTCCTCAACTATTGGTTTAAGTCTTTTTAGTAATAATTTTTCAAAGAGTTTTGACATAATTGGCGCAATGAAATTGGCCTGTATGATCTTTTTTCGTTGGTTTATCAGATTTTGCTATTATGATTACTTCTGCTACTTTCCATTGGCACGGGACAAATTTTAACCGAAAGCTTGCATTGATTATGTGTAATAGCTTGCGAAATTCTTTACTCGTTAGAGCCTTGATTATTTGGCAAGAAAGCTTTTTCAACATTCATATTGCTTTTTACTTCTTCTTTTAATTTTTTGAAAGTTACTGGGCGTATATCAAAATCATCTAGCTTTTGGATTGACATTCGACAACTAGATATCTGTTCTTGATGCATTTTTAACTTCTTTGAAAAGAGATTTGAGACTGTTACCTAAATTGTTAAGAATTGTTTTTTTCTCCGGTGTTCTAGTTATTTGCCAGGTTTTATATGCCCGTCGTTTTTCTCTTACCAACTCTCTAACTTCCATTGGGTAGGATATGCTAAGCTTCTTCTTATTTTGTATAATGGGGTACTTGCCAAAGCAGCATAGTGAATTGTTTCTTTGAGTTGCTCTAATTCATCTTCCAACTGGTGAGAATTTCTTATCGGTACCTGAAGATTGATTTTTTCCTCCATTACTTGACGAAAAAGATCCCAGTTTGTTTTTAAATTTGTTAATCTGCGTGCACTCTTCCTTTGAATTACCATTTCACTGAATGTCATGATAACCGAGGAACGATCCGATACTAGAGAATTACTGTCTTCAATGTGATTGTAGTTCTGGGATATACCTCTTGCTACATAAAAGTCTATTAAGTCAAGTATCTTCGTACTGTCACTGGGCTAGTATGTTGGGGAACCACCAGAGTAAAATTCACATTTTGATGTCTGCCCTGCTTGAAGCAATTCGTTTCCTTTTGACGTCGTAAGTCTAGATCCCCAATAGGTGTTTTTCGCATTAAAGTCACCTGCAATAATAAAATCACATCCAAGCGATTTAAATAGTTTAAGGTAGTCCTCCCTTTCCAAGTTATGGTGGAGAGGACAATATATTGCAGAGACAGTAAGCTGTCTGTATATAATTTGGATCCTTACAATAGTGACTTGCATTGTTTCTTTTTCGATAATTGATTCTAAATGGTGTTTTATATTTTCTTTCATTAGTAATGCCGAACAACCTCTTGTTCATTCCAATGAATGAATGGAGTGATATAAATTATAACCCCGTATTTTAACAAACGAAAATTTAACTAGATGGCTTTCAAATGTTAATAAAACGTCGATTTTTTCTGAATTTATAAATAATAGGTAGGAAAAAAAGTCGGTAAGCATTGATCGTATCGGCCAATTCTTATATGTGTTTGAAAGGTGATACTTTAACTTGTACATACAAACCATTAAAACCAAAGATTAAAATCGGAGAAGTGAATAAAGGGTTATAACATTTTAAACATGGAGACAAATAATGAGAAAATTCGATATATTTTACAATATTATTGTAAAAAATATACTATAAATATTTATAGTATAAATAAATATAAATATAAATATTTCGCAATATTATTGCGAAAAAATTTGTGCTGTTTATGGAGAAGGTGCTTTATCAATATCAGCAGCAAAGAAATTGTTCAAGCGCTTTCGTTCTGGAAATATGGATGTTAAAGATGCACCTCGCTCTGGCTTTTCCAGCGGTTAGTCGATGAAATCATGCAGAAAATTGAAGAAGACCGGCACATAAGCAGCCATGCTATTGGCAAACGACTAAATATTGATCACAAAACAGCTTTAAACCAGTTAAAAATGGCTGGATACAAAAAAAGTTTGACGTTTGGGTACCACATGAATTAACAGTTAAAAATTTAATGGACCGGATTTCTATTTGCGAAACGATGCTGAAACGGAACGAAACCGAGCGATTTTTAAAGCGAAAGATTACTGGTGATAAAAAGTGGATAAGATACGACAGCGTTGTGTGAAAAATGTCATGGGCAAAACGGGGTGAAGCTCCCCAAACGGTATCAAAGCCGGGATTGACGCCAAGAAAAGTTATGCTGTGTGTTTGGTAAGATTGGAAAGGAATCGTTCATTATGAGGTGATGCCACCGGGCCAAACAATTGATTCTAATCTTTACTATTAGCAACTAACGCGTTTAAGGCAAGCAATTCAATTAAAACGTCGATAATTGATCAGTAGAAAGGGCGTTGTGTTCCATCATGATAACGCTAGACCACACACATCATTGATGACCCGGCAGAAATAGAGTGAGCTTGGATGGGAAGTTTTGATGCATCCACCATATAGTCCTGACCTCGCACCATCGGACTACCATTTGTTCCGATCCATGCAGAACCATCTTAATGCTTTCGGAGGCCAGTAACGGGGTGTAATTTAATTAACACAAAATCATTTAACTAGCTCTACTTTGAATTTCAATGTTGTTTACATGTTGTGAACGGATGGTTTGAGTCAGTATAGTTACAATTTTCTATAGTCGTATTTATAGACTCTAGTTTTAATTTTAAATCGATCTGCATGTTTTCATTCTGCATGTCATTCATCTGCATGTTGGTATCGAGTTTATTTAATAACCAAAGGGATTCGGCCTGGCATGTCTTAGTCTATCAGAGGCCAGTCACGGAATGTGTTCTTTACAAAACCTGGTTGTATTTACTAGTTGAAGTTTTAATTTAAACCTGATCTAAATGTGGTAAACGCAGAGGAATGATGGTCGGAGTCGGTATGGTATCGCGTTCATATAATCTACAAAGGGGCCTGGCATGGCTTTGTTTACGGGAGGCGAGTCACCGAAATTATTCTATTCAATACGGGAACATATTAACTAGCTGGAGATTTAATTTCAAACCGATTGTATGTTGTGGACAGAGCTATAATGGTTTGGGTAAGTATGGTATGGATATCACGAGCCTTGATATTGGCTGCTGTTCGCGGTAAACAATACTTACGACAATTTCAACTATAATAATAGCAAACTAACTTTAAAGAAACGCTTTTATGCTGGCTTGCGAATTTTGAACTAATAAATAATCTTAAAGACTATTTACGACTTATATTTTTATTGTATAAACTTTAACTTTGATCTCTAAAACTTTGAAAAATATTTCAATTATTGGCGTTTTTTATTTTCCAGTCTGATTGTATACTAAGTTGAACTAACTGTCAATTTGATCAAGTCGAAAAGAAAAAAAACATTTATTGTTAGTTGTTTCATTTAATCTAATAGTTTATTGTAACTTTCTATACAATTTTTAGCTCAGCAGCGATATCTGCTACGTGAAAAACATGATGATTTTCCGCTCCCCAAATTCGACAATTTTGCTTATTGACCTATCCATTAAGATGAAAATACGCTTCAGATGATTTTTGAGGAAAAACGTTCATGTCGTGGAAGCATACAATTAACAAAACGAGAACGATTTAAATGGTCTGGTGGCTTAAATTTTTGAGTTAGTAGAACTTTGCATGGATGCAAATGAAGATCAACATGCTAAATGTGTCGTAATGTGGTTCGTAAAATGTTTAGTCCTTGTGAACGATACCTGCAGTTGATGTGTATGGTTCATTACGAACACTTTCACTAACAGATGCCACTGCATCAGGAGTACGAACTGGATGATCATGTTGATACGGTCTACGACCTTTCACTACACCAGTTTCTTCAAAACGCTCAATAATTTTGCCAATTACATGCTCAGTAGGACGTCTTTGTCGACCAAAACTTCGTACGATGATAAATGGTATATTTTTGACTTTTCATGTCAAAAAATTTTAGAAGAACAGATACCATTAAGTACTAAAATTCATCAATTGAAAAAACTACAGACAGATCGCCCATCTGTATAAGGAATAAATTACAAACTGTTTTTTTTATTATTTATATTATTTTATTATTATTCTTTGCAATCTGTTCTGGACCCGAAGAACTCCCAACGCTTTCGCAGTTCGCCTTTCTCGTCCTTACCTTACGCAGTCATCTGCCAAATCGAGGACGTACGGTTATAGGACCGATTTTATAGTCATAGGCACATTGCAATGCTCCATTTCAGCCTATGCTGGTATGGAAGATGGGTCAGCCCTTGAGTTTTGCACTCCGACAGGGGATCAAATTGTTTTAATTAGTTATTAAGCTTTCTTATACTTAGGCGCGAAATTTCACAGTGAGACAGAGAAATTTAACGAAGAATTTTGTTTGGGGTTTTGATCCCTTTTATCGCCTTTATTTTTTCATAAATTAGGTATTTATTTTTGTCTGTTTCCCACTTTAATTTGTTAGAACATAACACGAAATTATCTATTTGTATAAGAACAACTAAATTCCACAATGTTTTTTATTCTTTTCTATAAAACGTAATAATATCTTACATGCGATAAGTAAGAACATTAAGTTTATGGTTTAAGTTATATATATATATATATATATATATATATATATATAAAACCATACCTCCCTTTAAAGGTTTGACCTTCGCCATATTAATCAGATACTGCGTTTATTTCAAAGCTAAAATCACAATTTTTGTTTCAAATTTTACACCTCCAAATATTACTTTTCCACTTTTTAAACAAACATTTTTCTAAATTTTCATTTTTCAGATTCTAAATTACTACTACTATGTATAGATTTTAGCTTTACCCTTACAGAACCATAAGGTTACTAAGAGCAAAGTAGTTAGTTTGTTTAGAACTAAAATAAATAAAAATCATAATGTTTCATTTACATGAATGTTTTCGGATATTGTTTTCGAGGTTGTTGTTTTTGGATTTGTTTTTGTTGTTGGTTTTCCTATGGGATATTAAAATCAATTTTAAATACTAAATACATCAATTTCAATAATAAAAAGAAAAATTAAACATAAATCCGTTAAATCGATAAGTTTTCTTTCGAAAACAACCAAAAAGACATATAGGCTACATATTTTTGTTGTTTTCGAACATTGTTTTGGGTACACTGTCAATGTACATAATAAATATTTTTTACGATATAACGATAAGTTTTTATATGTAAAAACTTATCGTTATATCGTAAAAAATATTTATTATGTACATTGACAGTCTACCCAAAACAATGTTCGAAAACAACAAAAATATGTAGCCTATATGTCTTTTTGGTTGTTTTCGAAAGAAAACTTATCGATTTATCGGATTTATTTTTAATTTTTTTTTTATTATTGAAATTGATGTATTTAGTATTTAAAATTGATTGTAATATATATATTTAATTGTTTTTGGTACTTTTATTAAATAAAAAATTTAACTTATCGACACATCGATATTTTTTTGAAAATGTCAATGTGTCAAAATAAATCATAAACAAAGAGGAATATAGCGGCAAATAGAGCCAAATAGAGGACTCAGAATATGAAGCTGAATATTTAGACGATACGTTTCAAGGTGATATTGACGATATTGTGAGTAATGTACAAATGGAAAACAGTGAAATAAAAAACAAAAACGTATTTGTTGTGTTGCCGAAAGAAAAGAAAGTAAACAACAAATATGGCTGAAATCGAAAAACGATCAGTTTAGTTTTTGTTGTTGCTCCACGATAAGCTGAAAACAACGGAAACAATCGTGTAAATGAAACATAAGAAAAATACATAACAATGTGTACTTTGTTGTAATTTTATGAAATATTTTTCCCAATGGAACTAACTATAAAGGTGACACACATTTTAGTTCAATGTTTTTCTTTTATTGGTTTATTACAACAGGAAAATAATACAAAATTGTAAAATAAAATTACAAGCACATATATTATGCGCTCTATTTTCTATGCGGTGTTTGCACAATTGGCATATCTTTTCATTTTTTCTGGTTTTTGTCCAATAAATCAAAAACTAGGCGCAGGTAGTATTTTATATTTACGGTCAACGTCATAGCATGTTTTGCGCTGATCCACGAGGTCGACACCGCCCATATATTTATTATAGTATATGATGACTTCCGGACAAGTAACATTTATTTTTTCAGCAGTTCCTACCCGCCTTCTCTTGACTGTACCGGTTCGCACCGGAGAAATAAAATTGGTCAACATATGAACCGATCGGGCGTCCATCCATCTTACAAATGATATGCCATTCCAACATTCGGCATGAATGTCACCTCTCTTCATATTTTTATCCAACGGCAAGGACTTGGGCACGTTTTTTCTATTAGTACGAACAGTACTACAAGCCTTACTATTCTGCTTCATCAACTTGTATTGTAAAGCTGGAGAGTTGAAAAAGTTATCAAAATATAGTTCACATCCAAGACCCTTTAGCTGTTCCGTTGACCTTCATAGACTTAGTACAACAGATTCACCTAAGCCAACTTCAGCGTTCTTTTTCTTGCCTGTGTACAAATCAAACTGAAATAGGTAGCCTGTAGAAGACTCAGCAATGCACCACATTTTGAATCCCATTTTATATCTTTATTGCTGACATACTGCTTCATAATGTTATGACCTTTGAACTTGACCATGTGTTCATCTATGGACCGCCTCTTAGAGTTGTTCATAGCCTTTTGAAAATATAAATTGTAACGGTCCATGAATGGTCTTACATTGTAAGCTCTGTCACTCAAAAATGCAATATTTCACGTATTTGTTCAAATCTTGTTCTTGGCATAACATTAGCAATGAAGGGGACACCCATATCTTGATCAGTTGACCAGTAATTTCTAATGGTTGGCAAAACACAGTAACTCATTACAAAGTGCATTCCCAAGAAAGCCTTCATTTCCTCCGAGTCAATCGTAAAAACTCTTCCATTTTGTTCTGCGTATCGAACACTTTCTATTACTATTATATCATTTACCAGCTTATCTAGCTGTGTCACTGCCATAAAAATATCCATTGGTTCTAACATATTTTGCCGATTAGAGGATAAATGTATACGACCAAATTCATATTAACGGTGAGCAAATAAATGAGGAACACCGTTCTCCATGGAAAATTAGGGACGTCTTCCGAAGTCTCGCGCGAAACGATATCTGGAGTATGGGTTTCCTGAACAGAACCTTCTATTTCGACTATAGCGATCCCATTTCCCATATCTCATCTTCTCCATCACTGTCGTCTGCCGTGAGCAACTGTAATATCTCATCAGCATCATCTCGTACGTGGAATTCTCTGCGCTCTCTTCTAGCCATTTCTGTGAATAAAATCAAAATAGATCAGTAAATATAATAATTATTAGGAAAAAAAACAAATTACTAATAATAATAATTTATAAAAATTACTTATACTTATAAACCACAGGAAATTATTTTTCCCAAAGAATTTTTGTCATTATCAGGTATTTGTTTTCGTTTGTTCAAATATACTTTATTATTACACAAAATTATAACAAATAACATAAATCATATGAGAAAACACAGTACAATATTATCACACTACACAATAAACTGAAATAATAACAGAGTACAACCCGCAATTGTTTTATTATTTGCGCCAATCGATCTGACAGTTCGTTTGTTTATTCTAAACGTTTCCGTTTACGAAATTAGGTTCGGTATACGTTCCATTTCGAGACTCTGTATGCGACGCCACCAATTTTAAAATTGGTAAAAATGTTTCCCTTAGTCGTGAAAGGGTTAAAATATTTAAAAAAAAAAATTGTAGTGAAATTGTACAATATGAATGGCTGACCTACAAATCCGTCATAGATATACCTGTTTTATGATTTCTCAGCTTTATGATTTCGGCTGTCTTATTTATAATTGAAACTAACTTGTTTATTATGAATAAGGAGTCCTTAAAAATATTTCAAATCGATGCCAATATTGTAACAATATGCCTACATCCAAACTGTTCTAACGAGGTACTTTACGCTAACGATTTTTTCAAAAACAAATGTTCTTGAAATTTAAAAATAAATCTAACAAAAGAAAGCTAATTAAGAACGTTTCGAAATCATTTCTATACAATTTGAAATCTCCTTTTTTTAGGAAACTGTTCAACCCTTATCAAATATAAATTGAAATAATAATATATCAGATTAAATTACAAACCTACAAAAAATGCGAATAAAACGAATTCTAGTTAAATTAAATTTCTTTATTTTATACAACCTCTTTAATTTTGGAAACCTGACTACACACACATACCTAATACATTTAATACTACAATAAAAACAACCGAAAATTGCAAGACAAAAAATAACTAGGTAGTTTTAATCTTTTGCAACTATTGCATTTAATATGAATTATAATACCTAATAATGCAAATACCAAAATTAAGATGATTCGAACACATCCTTATTATTTGTACCAAAAAAATAGGAGAGCCAAAATTAAGGAAAAAAAACTTTGAAAATGCAATTTCCGTTTAAAAAGTGGTTACATAACGGGATTACTGTTTTTAATACTACTTCTGAAAAAACTTTATTGAACAATGATTATGTAATGTAATACGTTTGTTGTGTAGGAATGAGTAAAGTTTTCAAAATAAACAAATATTTTCGTGTAAGTAGGTATTTTATGTACTCGTATATAAATATTGATTTTTGAATGGAAGATTAAAATTTAAACTTTAGATGAGAATCATCTTATAAGAAGAAAAATAAATTGCAGTTTAGATAAAATAATTTGATGAAAATTAAAACATATTACAGGATGACTCTAAAGTAAGCACAATAAATTCGGGAGGTGATGGAGGACACTAATCTGAACAAAAATTATATGACACACATATCCTATGTGAAACCGTTATAAAGTTAATCAAGGTTCTACTGTCAAATTAGTAACTATGAATTCACTCATCATAACTATAAAGCTATTTCTCTCAAATTTCTGAAACAAGCGTTTTCTTATCGCAAGTAAGTTTATCAAACACAAGGCCAATAATCAGGTAAATTGATATTGAGATTGAAGAAGAAAGATAGACACTTCACACTAAAAAGGTGTGAAAATCTTTAATTTTTTAAATATTTCTTTAAAAATGCTTTATTAATGTAATCTTTTTTTGCATATTTTCAAAATATTTAGAAAATTACGTACTGAAAAACTATAAATTTTTTTTCTTAAAACTCAGTGTTTTATCTAATTAAACTAATAAAATGCTAGACATTTGATAAGATATTAACAAAATCCTAAATTTGAAAATATTACAACTGGTGAGATTAGTCTAATAATTCTTGTAATTTTGCGCCCCTTTAAATAATTGTGACGCTCTAAATCAAATATATTTATGTAGTTTAGCTTATCTCAAAGAAAAAAGTGCCTTCCGTAATATTCGTTTAATAATTGATAATATAAAACAGTTTAAATGATAATTTAATTAAATTAAACATTCATAACACTCAATTTTTGAAGTTAGTATGTGTAAACATTTATATGTCCAGAATATTTAACGCAAGCTAAAGGGTGCCAGAAAAGAGCAAAACAAACTAAAAAATGTTTTACGCTTTTTTATGTGGCTGTTGAAAAGTGCTGGTTTATGAAAGATAAATTGAAACCGAACAGGAAATGCAGCAACGAATAATGTTATAAATTTCATGGAAACTTCGAAAATTAATAACATTGGATTTTTTAATCATTATGCCTTGTTTCTGGCAAATCAACTATTTAATATTCACAAATGTTTCTTTTCAACTTTGAAAAAAAAAAACAAAGATGAAAAAGGTTCAGTTGTTAATTATATACCCTTGTGTGGTACTATTTTAAAATTTGCATTAGTGTCGCAAATTTATTTGGTTAGTTAACTTTCTATATTATATTGTTTTTCCGTCAGCGTCACTTAAAATATAAGCAAAATTTTTTGGGAATTTGAAAGACTTCATAAAACCATTATTTTTAATTGACAAAATAATTGAATTTGGTTTTGAATTTACAAAACTGATTTTATTGGAAAGATACGTTCTTCAAGAACATATTTAAAAGACAGATAAACAACCGAACTCTTGGTTTTATTAAAAATAATTTTTTTGTGTGTATACGGTTTCACCAAAAAATGCTAACATTTTAAAAACTTAAATTTTGTTATACATTCCACCTCCCCAAAAATACCAAATTATCTGTTATGTTTATTGGCTTTTAGTACTTACATATACATACTAAAAATATGTTGTTTTAGTTTTCGATTGTGATGCTTCATAATACACACAAGCACACACCGTTACGAATAACTTTCTTGGCGAAATCCACGATGCTGTTATACAACCCAATTATCACAATTAATAGGGAACTTGTACATAAAGTAAACAGCAAACACAAAGGCGAATTTATTCGAGCAATTTTTGTGATTGTGCTTACTTGAAAGACGAAAGGAGAATGTTTTGAATTGTAAAATGATGGCCAATTATTTTAAATTACTCGTACTTATTGTGGATATGCACATTCACAGAACAAATGTTACATTTAACATTTACTAAACATAATTTTACGAATATGTATTACGTTGTTTACTTTAATTGGGGTAGATACTCGATCAACTAGCAAGCAAGTAATTTGTTAGTCTATAATCCGGCTACTCAATCAATTCTACCATAAGTAAATTTGAATTTGAAATCATTTGTTTTGCGGCTGAGAATACTATCCAGTAAATTTTTGTGTTGTTATCGCAAAAATAAAATAAACAAAAATTCAATAATCTCAAATTTAAATTTTCCTGGTAAAACTGATTGGGTAGCCGCGTTTTTTTTTACTAGCACTTGTTTGCTTGCTACCTGATCGAGCATCTGCCCCAATGTCTTTAAAACTAAAAATAACTAGTTCTTCCTCTAATTAGAAATCTGTTTCCATCACTGAAATTATTATCAGTTTACATTAATAATAACACTTACAACATTTTACCAGAAACATGTTTTGTGTGTTATTCACTGCGAAAGCGACACCTGAAATTATCTTTTCTACATAGTAATAAAAATATTTTATGTAATAATAAAATGGATATCAGGTAATTTGGAAAATTCTCATAACATTATCGGATGTGGTGAAACCCAAAACTTAAATGGGGAGTTGTCAAACTGAGAAGAACGGCCAAATTAGATTTGTTATAATTATTATTTTACCTGTATTACCTTAACATTTTATTAGTTTAAATTTTTATTTCGCCAAGATTATGGAATGGTCTAATAATTTTATAAACAGTGAAACCGCCGAACAATGAAAAATAAAAAGACTTGTAATGTAAAATATACCTTCGTTGCCCCTACTTTTGGTTGAAATTATTTACAGGAAATAATATCAGATGTTTGACAATTTTTGAGTATTAAAAAAATCAGTAAAGAACCGCTACGGTTTAAAAATGGCCTATTATAAATAAGGTGAGAAATTAAATTATTTCAAATCTGGTTTTAAAATAAATTATATTTCAACTTATTGATGAAAATGGCAGAATGGGTGAGGAAAATATTCCTTTCTCAGCCTACGAAACTACTGTCGCTAAATGGATTTGTGGGCTTTATGCCCACACAAACAAATGGAGGTGTATATTAAGGAACAACATTATGTCCATGTGTACTTGCAGTTTAACAGCAGATAAGTAAGTTGAATTTTTTATGTAAATCTTTTCCATACACATGACCATGAAAACCATGACCATGAAAAATGACCGTGTTGGCGGCCATTTGCAGCATTAAAAAGATTCTGGATCAGTCAACGATTTTCCTTACACAATACACTGAAGTATTGAATTCCGTAGAAACGTTTATTCAATGGTATACATTTTAGTGAGCGGTAAAACGGCTGCGATATATGAAAAGGTTTTATAAAATTGGAACGACAACGCATTGGAAATTGGAATTCGTTTAGCACCTGAAGTAATAATTACGAAGTTTGAAGATACAGCAATCAACCCAACTTGTACCTTATTTGAGAGTGTTCTTATTAAAGACTGCAACTTCCATTTTATGCAAAAAGTATATAAACATGTACAATAAGTTGGTTGGTAACCCCGATATAGCATCGATATTGAATTTGCTATAAAATTATACAAATTGCAATTTAGTTGAAGCAAAAATCCAAACAGTTTGTACGACACTAACAAAATTACAAAACGACTGGAGAAAGAAATAATATTTTTTCATTTAAGATTTTTTTCGGATTTTCGAACAAAATATTATTTCTAATGGCATACATACAACGTTTAAGATTTTTGTAGTCATACAAAAAGAGACCATTTACTCACAATATATCTACCACAAAAAGTACAAAAAAATCATTCTCCCCATTTTTAACATCAGGGAACTTGTGTAAAGATACACAATCCTTACAAAAATGAGATTTTCCTTAAGTTTCTTCTTGGCAGTCTGGTTTCGTACTGATAAAAAGTTGGTCTACTCATGAATATTTTTATTGTTTTGTAATTTTCTATGATGAAATTTATTTTGATTTTCAAAGAACGAGGCAGGGAGACAAACGCTGGAAAACGAATAACCTTCTACTTCGATATAATAATTACAATTAAAGGTATAACCAGAACCAGAGATACAGCGACAAGATACATCGTTAAAATGCATTTGTCTGCCAGTGATGTCGCTGTCGTAAACACAGCAAGCGCGTAGTTAACTCGAAAACAGTTCATTTTTTAGCGACTGTATTTAAATTTTTTTAATTAAAACATTGTGTTCAATGTTCAAATTTAGTTGAAATTCATTTAAAAACAGTTCTAAAAAATGTATACCAATTTAATAATCTGAAACTTATATTGGTAGTACTGCAGCGCCGACAACAAAATGAGAATAGATTCTAAGAAAAAGTTCGGCGACAATGTCCTCGCCGCCAGCGACATTGATTGTGTTAGCATCCTTATAGTTAATGTCTATTTTAATTTTAAGTTGTATCTTATCGCTGTACCTCTGGTTCTGTTTAAATATATTTTGTAATGTAATTTTCCTTTTTCAAATTTATCTGCTATCTGGATAATATATGTTGAACCGTCGACTTAGCGTTTCGTCATCATTTGGTGTTAGCGGCCTGTAGTTTAGGATGCACTAATATAACCCAGTTAAATTGCTTACTAACTATGCATTTTGTGATTAACATTTTTCCTCTACTCTTTATAACATTACATACTCTGTGGTTGGTAAAATGTTAGAAAGTGCCAACTCTCCTGCTGTTTACTTTACACGTCCTACTTTACGCTGTCCCGTCCAAACCGAAGACATGCTAGGTCGGCCCGTGAATTCTGAACTCTGACAACGGAGAGTTGTATTCAAATATACTGTAATTCCCTGTTTTTAAAGGTTTTATGATAAATTTCCAGAAATTATCTTAAAACCTTTTAAAACAATGTTTAATTAGTTGCAATTTTCCAAAAAAAATTATTCGAAAACCGAAAAGAAGTAAAATTAATTTCATATAATTCATATATATAAGAAATTTTTGACTTAAAAACCATTTTCGCGTTTTCATAGAAAGACCCTTTAAGAGACTTCCCATTCAATCAAACATTTTAACCGACATTTTAACATTTTTACCGGCCGAATGGCACAGTGGTTAAAGCTTTGGCGTTTGGATCGGGAGGTACCGGGTTCGAATCCCGATAGGGGTGCAACCTGCCCCTTGAAAAGGAAATTTTCATCAACAGATTGTAATCTGTGATTAAAAGGAACACAGCTACGACCCCCTATCGGCGTGCAAAACTCATGGGCCGACCCATCTTCCATGTCCAGTACTATAGGCTGGCATGGAGCTATGCAATGCGCAGAGCAAAGACCATTCATTATATTACTATTCGTTTAACACTTTTAATCGATGCAATGACATGTAATGTTTCTATGCTTTGTTATTGCTTTTATGTCAAGATAGTTAATTTATAAATTGGATAAATACGAGAAATGATTGATTTTCTATTATAAAACTTTTTATGACTGCAATTTTTACATTTTGTATAGCATGTATAGTTTTATAATCATACTTGATATAGAAACCATCTTTAATAAATTAATTCTAATGATGATTAAGGAATAACAGTACTCGCAGTACTCCTCTATATAACAATCATAAAAATATAGCCGATATTAATTTTAATGATTCAATAAAATCAATAAAGTATGTAAATAAAAAAAATATTCTCTATTAATAAAATTGAATACTCGGCTAAACAGACAGTGAACCAGAAAGGTCAAATGATATCATGATAAAAAGCGAATCGAAATTTAGGACATTTTTATTGGCATTCATTTGGATTCGAAGGTTTTTTTGCGAATTTATGGATTATAAAATATAAATAAATGCGATAAATTTTATGAATTTATATATTTTTGTACATTATTTAGTATTTTGATGAAACATGATGTTGTCTGTCATTATTCTCCCGTTCTGCCACCCACAAAAAAATGGAAACTAAGCGTTATAGAGCTTGAGATGTATTCAAATAGGAAGTATAATTCTAACATATTTTTGACAGGTTTCGGAAACCCTTTTTAGTTACCAATCTTCAGCAATAGCATTTCAGAACCAACTATATACTGCATAACTAGAGTAAAGTTAATTTAATTTCGCCTCTTATTATGATCATCTTAAAAAATAAAAATTCGATTTTATTATTCCAATAGATTTAATTTTTTGTGCTTTTCTCTTTTGGTTTTTTCGGAAAATTTGTTTAGTTCAGGTAAATTTACTTTTTGTTTTTGCTTGTTTTCTGTTTTTAATAAATTTCTAATTTCCGATATTGGTTATATAAGAAACAACACATAAAAATTTGCTGACTTTTTAGTATTTTTATTATATTCGTACACACATTTTCTATAAAAATATAAAAAATTTATCCTCTCTTAAAAAAACATAGCAAGAAAAAGTTGCTAAACCTAAAGCTGGATACAAAAAACGACAAGCAAAATGAAAAATTCACATTTTTCAGCAAAAATGATACGTAGAGTAAAAGCTAAAACTGAAAAAGCACAAACAAATCCAGCGAAGGAAAATAAGCTTGAAGAATAAAATGAATGGATTTTTATTGCTTTTTTTACTTTTACATAAATTGAATTTGTAAAAAATACATTTTTGATCATCAACATAATCATAACTTTGTTAAAGGAGTAGTTGTTCCTTGTCATGATGGTGTATTGATATTGGATAACAAGTAAATTTTTACATTAGATACATTATTCTCCCCTTTTATCAGAATGATGGAATAAAATTTTAAGAATGGAAAATTATTTTCAGTTAATATGAATTGTAACATGATTGATTGGAATTTCTTTAAGCATGTTTATGTATCCTATACAAAAATCAAGGAAAATTAATAAAATTAAGTAAATTTTTATGTCCTCATTCTTTTGAGATGAGGAATGTAATTTGAAACAAGGTCACTTAACCAAAAACAGGATTGGTTCTACATAGCAGTGTAGAACTTTGTAGCTTTTTCATTTACGATCGAAAACAGTTTTCATTTTTACAACTTATTGTAACGTATTTTTAGTTTTTAGTATGTAATTATTCAAGCGATAATAAAACATTGATATAAAAACATAATTACGAACTTGTTTTATAACTTTCGTCAAATTCCATAAATAAACAACATCTTACATTTACATTCATTTAAAATACTTTAGCTTAGAGACCGTAAATGCACCCATATCACGACCTCTAAGACTTAATTATCAGTACTGTCTTTCTCCGTAAATAATGCATATGCGTTTTGAGCGAATAGTGCACCTATTAGGCGCTTTGTTCGAATAGAACGTCCAGAGTATTTTTTTCGGTTTCATTTGGAAACTAAAATATTTTAGTGTTTTTTAAAGTCTTAGTAAAGCAACCTGATTAATAACCGACCAATTTCCTCTTCCTACTTGTGCTTTCCATCATCAAAGTTACTCAAAATACTTGTATATGGAACACAGCTCAAAAATTGTTTTGCAATTCTCTATGGTGGGGGTATCCTATAAAATGGCATTATAATTGAATTAATGAAAGGTTTGGAGCTAAGCATCTTCTATAATTATTGTTTTATTATCAATAAAAACAGTTACAATATTAAAAGTGTGGATTATTTAAAAAATATTTGATTAGAGATAACCAGATATTATTTTACATCCGGCTGTGGTTACCAAGGTGTCTGACAGTTCGAAACCAAACTGCCAAACGTCTTGGTAACTTGACTTCGATGTTAATGTGGTTATTTATAAAATAAACGGATTTCAAAATTACCAAACTTTATTCAATGTTTGGTTTTATCAGATTATAGCCCAAACAAATAAGGGATCAAATATATTGGTTACGTTACATTTCAGGTAAAAATTACTTCGGTAGCATCGATAAAGTCACATTTTTGATTTAGTTATATTTTTATTTTATTAGATTAACATTTTCTTCAATTTAATTCGTCACATCTTTCAAATAATTTAAATAAACCGATTTTTATGTTTTGGATTATTTTGTGGCGTAGTAGCGGTTACTTATAGTATTATTTATTTTTATTTTTATGTGCTTGCCGGTGGCAATCAAATAAGTTCCTCTTCGTTTTAAATTTCATTATAAAAGGTGTTTCATTCCGAAATATAGAACTTTGAATTTAAATAAAGGCTCTAGTTGGCTGACTCTCCAGTTAACGCGGGCATGGCCGCGGGTTTTGTTTCCTAGTAGTTACGCAACTGATCCCAAAGAAATCAAAAATGATTTGAATTTAATGTTGGACGAATGTTCGAATAATGATCGAACAATAATGTGTTTCTCTCAAAATTGATAACGTGGGCTAAACAAAATATTCAAATTATTGTTCCATTCCATTTGATTATTTTTCGCTGTTCTCTCCGATTTTTTCAGATAATAAACAAAAACACACCCTAAATTTCCTCATAGAAGCACGTGCTATTAGTATGTCCACATTTGTATAACCCCCATACAAATTTATCTTTCGATAAATAAATACTTCCAGCAAAAACATATTTTTCCTCTTTAGTGGTGAAATATTATATATCCCGATAGTGACGACAGTACATTCAGTCATACGTATTATTTTATTTGAAATTTAACGGTTTTCCTCTATTGTCTTAATCTTTTAGTTCGTACAGGGTAATTGTTAATTTTTCGTGTGTATGTTGATTTTTTATAAACAGGTCGAGGAAAAACCTGTATTGTGTTTTTCACTCGACGAAAATTATTTTTTAAAGCTCGCGGGCGTGTACCAAACTCTTCATTATGAAGTGAGTGTTATTTTTGTCTCTTGTAAAATAATATACTGCTCTAACTCAGCTAATCAAAATTGTAATAGTAATCATCAATCGATCATGTTTAATAATCTCGTATTTATCTTCTTAAAAAAATGTCCAAACAGTTGGAAAACCGAGCATAAACTTCTAATACGAATTATGTTACATAAGAGTACAAAATATGTAAGTCGTTAGTAATTTTTTGGAAATTTTTCCACATCATTTACTAATTTTCTATCTAGTTTATTAAAATAAAAAGAAAAAATGGAAAACTTTATCTTAATTCTTGATAATTATATATGAATACATAAAAGTAGAAGAAAAACTGATAACTTCTTAAATTAATTATATTTAATTTTTCGTTCTGTTTCTATTTTTTATAGCACAAAGTTTTATCCTAAACAATTACAAAATAAAAATCCATTTTCTAATTATAATTTATTTTTTACTTCTGTTTCTTATTTCTTCGCCTAATACACGATACTTTCCTTTTTCTTTCGATTAATTTTCTTTAATTATGTGAATAATAAAACAAGAATTGATAAGGGGAAAAAAAACAAAAATCAATTTGATTAATTTGTGATAACAAAAACAGAGAAAAGCAAAATTCGTAATATGAGCCAAAAAGGGAAAACTTTATTTTTATTCTAATCCATCTCAAGTTGAAAAACAAGAGAAAAGTTATGTTTTTGCAACAAGCAAAATATTTAGTTTCGGTATGTACGTTGAGCAGAAAGTTGTTTCTATTTATTTATTTAGTTTTCCATTTTCTTGCGAAACTTTTTTGTTGAATGTTATATGGCTAGTTACATGCCTTGAATATTTTATTTATTTCTATCTGTCTACCTGCATACATCAAGTTGGTAATTGGTTTAAAGTTAATGAATTAATATTAGTAGCGTAAAAATAGGATATGTTGTAAAATTTAAGAGAAACCAATCTGTTTATATTTACTACTAGCGAACCCGACAGACGTTGTCCTGCTCGAATTTGGCTTACCTGCTATTGGCGGATTCAGCAAACGTTTTTTTTTTTTTCGAAATTCGAATTTTCGATAAACTATATACTAAGTGACATTTGACATTGAGTTTATCATTTCAATCTTTTTGTCTCGCCATTGTGTGATTTGCTGTTGGCCAAAGCAAAATCAAAAAATGTTAAATTCTCGTGTCATGGCCGAACGGTATTTGGTGCTTGTCATTGGTACAATTAGCGAAAGAGATGGTACTTTTCGCAAGATTGGTGGTAAGTATAATAATCTGATTGCAAAAAACATATTGCTGTTGTTGTATGTGTGTTAATGTCTGACAGTTATGTTTTTCATATGTATTAGCTTTGTGGAGAAGACTGCGTTGATAATGGATCTACAGACAACTGCGACTGGAGGCGTGGCAACTCACGAAAATAGACCATATGTACACCGAAGATGGACTGTGAATAGCAGAGGAATGGGACGCCTTACTAATAACATATGACAGTCATATTCTTATTAATGTAAAAAAATAATGTATTGAAATAAATTTTGAATCTTAAAACTGAAAGAAACAACGTTTTTTTATCTTAATGCGAGTTGATGAACAATGTTGTTCGTCAATCCCTGAAGTGTATAAATGAACAAACTTGACGATTGCCAAGGCGAAAACTCGCAACATATAATTGCTCATATGAGAAGCAGTAGATATTCTAGATCCAACCCACAAATGAACCATGTTGCAAAAATTGTCTGGTAATTTGATGCAATTGTTCAGAGAATGACAGAATAACGCAAACATGCGTTAATTTCATTCGCATATGTACCGAAAAGTCTGGTCTTTCATGCGTTTAAAGCAATGGTATTAGGAAAAATGATTAAGTACATTTTTATAACAAGATATTTTCATATATAGGGTTTTCCAATAGGAATGATATGATTTTTAAGTGACGTTTCGGCCATTTGTAATATGTCATGATCTGTCATTTTTTGTTTCATTGTGTTCAGTAATGTTTACAATTTCATCATGGTGAGATACACGCAAGAACAACGTTTACAAATTGCAATTACAAACGATAACGATTTTTTTAAGAAAATTATCTTCTCCGATGAGGCTCACTTTCGTCTGAGTGGTGCAGTAAATAAACAAAACTGTCGATTCTGGTGCGAAGAAAATCCACAAATTATTCATGAAAAACCATTACATTGACCTAAATTGACAGTTTGGTGCGGTTTTTGGTCTGATGGAATCATCGGTCCGTATTTTTTCGAAATTAAGCTGGCAACACCGTTACTGTCAATGGAGATCGGTATAGATCGATGATAACCAACTGTTTATGGCCGAAATTGGAAGAAGTTTATCTTGACAACATTTGGTTCCAACAAGACCACACTACGTGCCACACAGCAAGTGCAACAATTGAATTATTGCGAGAAAAGTTTGGATCATATCACTCTTATTGGAAAACCCTATACAATCAACGAATTTCACCATTTTGCATTGCTATGTTAAACTGTGTTCGCTGGTTATGATTATAATTTGTTAACAATTTTATGACTGATGATTTTTTATGAACAAAATTTGGAACGCAGTTAAATTTCCGAAAAGTAAAGGAGTGAATATGTTGTAACCAACACCAGACTTTCTAATACAATGAATGTCATGCTTGCTATACTTCAAACATCATTACATAAAATTAAAATAGCTCCTGCAGAAGTCAATTTCAGTGCATAGATTTCCACCACAATTTATAAAAATTTATTGAAAAGCTTACGTATAAAATTTAATTCAAATTAGTCAATCCCTTTGAATTGTAGAGCCAAATTTTGACCAAATAAAGTTTTTTTTTATCAAAACTCGTAATTTTGTTTTAATCGTAAATACTTTACACTTGTCAAAATATTTTGAAAAAAAAACGAGAAGCTTCTATGGAAGGTGCCACTTCAGGTGGATCGATTTCGGCCAAAAATCTCTCCAAATTTATGGTAAAATCTTTAGTATTAAGTTTCATTCCGATCAGTCAATCCGCCTGGACACGGTTCAAGTTTTGTAGTAACAGTAGTTTGTCAAAAATTGTATTTTCCGTTTAAATTTTGGTAAACTGATGAGGACCAATATTTTTGCAAATTTAATTAGGAATCTTTCAGTTGTTTCGTTTCTCGTATAAATGAAATGATTTACAAATATATTTGCAAAAAACAACAAAGCGCCTAATGGATACCTCTGAAACCTCAACATTTATGGAAAAGCATTGAATATGAGGTTTCATTCCGATCAGTTAATTCGTCTGAGCTGTAGAGAGGATATAGACATTTAGTCTGCACGGCACCACACACGCACACATAGAGATGGTTCTGAAAATCATTTTTTCAAAATTCCAAAAATTTTCATCATTACTTTAATTTATTTTATTGCGTATAAGAAAGTAATAAAGCAAAGAATATATGACAATTTACGACCTCGATATTTTTCCAGAGTTATCATTAAAATCCGAAAAAGTTGTTTTCAAATGTTCTATGTATGTATCCGTGGTGCCGTGCATACTAAATATATATGCCCTGTCTTTCGAAGTCCACAGCAAACAGTTATCAGTGTGTAGTCTATTACGCTGTGCAGATCGAAGGTCTGTGATATCTCACTCGTTCGCCTTTCTAGTAGTCCTACTAGACTGAGTATCTAGCTGTGTTTAACTCGATTACGCTGAATCTTCGTAAATGTGACGACTTCTTAAAATTAATTTTGCCAAAATTTTGGATTTTCTATTTACAAATACTCCCAGGTTAACATCTCTGTATTTAACGGTAAAAGCACGGAAAAATTTTCAGAAAAATTTCAAAATACTTAGGCTTATCTTACGGTTACCTAATATTTAACGAAAACTCAGGGGTTTTATTTGAAAAAAATTTTTATTATTGCAAACTAGGATACACTGAAATATATTGCCAACATTTTTTGGCAGTATATCGATTTCTGTTTTAAAGAGCAGCACATCCAAGGTTTCTCATAAAAACTGTTCACCACGTTTGCACAAAAGGATCAAAAGGTAAATTTCAATTACCACTTAGAATACTATACTTGGTTGTGCACAGTAGAAAATAAAATTTCTGTACCTTTCAAGGCAAATTGATTTTTTTTTCAGTTCAGTGTTTTTTATATAAAATCAGAAAAAAGTTGTACATATGTACAAAGGAAAAAAAAGTTAATTAAGTTTAGGTTTCAATCACAAAATATTCAAATATATGGAAAAATATCCATAACTAAGAGACGAAAAAAATTTAACAGGACAATGACTGTGTTTATACGTTTGTATTATTTTGTAATTTAAGAAACAATATATTTTTCGCTATTTTTGTTATCATTGGGTGTCGAAATGATTTTTTTCATGTTTTCCAACTTACCCAACCAAAAACATCTCTGAAGAGCAACATAAAAATGAACAAAATGAAACAAAATTGAATTTTCCAACGATAATAGAATTTTGTATCGTTAAATTCAATTGTTTTCTGTTCTGGTATTTTTCTAATGTAATTTAATTGTTTTGTAAAAATAGACGAAAATAAAATAAAAATAACCGAAGATAAAATAAAAAAAAATTCAAATTTATATTAATTTATGTTGTTGTGTTTGTGTTTCCGATCTTCTGGCAAATTTTTTTGAAAGACAAAAATTAAGATAAAAATTCTTTATTGCTTTGCAAAATATTTTCAATTTTTATTTTTAGGTTTCATTACTTCATTAATGTGATAGAAGATAATTGAATTTTCGAATACGTACACGAATATGGGTGAACCTGCATACTAAATACTATAGTCAATATTCCATTTAAGGATCATCTGGATAGCTATCTAAAGTTAGACCAATTATTTCAATTATGACACATAACAGATACATACTTACAAGTTTGTAAAAGAAAAACATTTACGTGTTACTCTTACAGTTAGTAAGTGCATTAAAGATAATTAAAATCCTTGAGATAGTTTAGTGCTTTACTTTAGAGAAAATTAATTAAAATATATTTTACTTTTGGTTTTTTGTAATTGTAATTGTGTTATTGTGATTGTTCTGTATATTGGTATATTTTAGCACTCTCAAATTAAATTCACAAATCGTAGGAAATTCTTCCATTTAGCGTCACTATTTGTGTGACAAACGAATATGATAATCGACACTTACTTATACATAATCAACTTCCCAACCACCCCATACTTTCTTTCCTTTGACGCTGGATCGCGGATAAATTTGAATTTTTGAGTTAAAGATGGCTAATGTGTAAGAATCACAACAATCAGTTTCGAACAAATGAGATTATTGATTTGAAAAAATCAGTCTTCTCATCAAGTCGCGATGACTGATGTTGTATTACTACATTGGAATATTGTCTATATATATAGAACATACCATGTAGTTGTACTACTAGCGAATTACTGCATAGCGTACGAAATTTGTTTCTTTCACATTTTCCATCTATATTCTATTTTTAACAACTAACATTTTCGCATTCACGAATTTTAGTATATATATTTTTACTTTTGGTTTTTGCAATTGTAATGGTGTTAAATATATACAATTAAATGAATGAAAAGAAATTTCGGTGGTAAATGGGCCATTGCGTGGTAAATGGAGAGAGAAAGAATTTTGGGGATGTTCATTGCAACTAGCATAATCACTTGAAACTACCTCTAAGTTACACTACGAAGTGCAGACCATCCTTTTGGACCTTTCGTATCATCTCTATTTGAGAAGAAGAAATGTTGTCGGAGAATTGAAAGACCGCGCTGATATGCCCGCTTCAAAAAATAGGCAACTGTCTTAAATGAATAAATAAATAAATAAAAACAGCAAAAAAAAAAATGTGAAAACTATCATAGCTCTATTGAACACTGCTTTCAAAGTATTACCTAGTGTTGTACTGGCCAGATTCATCCTTATCACCGAAAATATCATTGATGACTATCAATGTGGTTTCCGTCCCAACCGTCTTCGTTTGATTAGAAATCCAAATTAGTAAAGAAGTTTAAATTTGTTAGTTTTTTCGGAATTCTACCAAAGCCTCAACAGTTATTTTAGGATTGTCGATTTATTTTTACTAAAATGTTCACTACACCGCTTACTTTGCTTATACGTTTTCCCTCCACAGTACATTATCAGTAAAATGTATACATTTTAAAACCAAATTATGATCGATTACGCGACGTAATCAATTTGTCCACTTGTGCATGTTCAGAGCGCAGACATCGATGGGTCATATTGCCACGTGAAGTGCGACGTGATTCGCCGGTGGTCACGCTCTAAAAACTCATAAACGAAATAAAAAATTTAAGCTTGCGATGGATAATATCAGACACAATTGTTTAATAGTATATAATGGATCAAGGGAGAAAAATAGGAGATTAATGTCCGTGTGCATAAATTGCTACCCGAGGCCGAAAGCGAAGCCATGGTGATGACTGAACAAGGGCAATAAACAACATTTACTCCCGAGTTACATACGATATTTTTTCTACTACAATTTTATTGAAAATAATATTTTTATTTAAGTAGTGATCGAGAGCGAAGCCCTTGATCCATACATCCTCCTGGCACTCTCTGGGTAACTCTAAATAAACCAGGCGGTGTAGTAGAAACGAGCAGAATCGGATTTATCACAAACACGACCTCGGAATCTATACAAGGACAACGCTTTAAAAATGGAACATGGAATGTGCTTAGCCTTTTATTACAGCGGCCATCAGAATGAATTAGAGTTTGAAGTTGGCTTCTCATCATTTAGCGCATGAAGCTATCAATTTGTGGATATACAAGGCCAGACTTCGCGCTAAAACACACGATCGTTAACGTACAAACATCCACCGAAGATAAATCAAATGAATTGAACGTTCTATTTTTGGTCGAGTTGAAGAAAGTCATCATAGCATACCACACCGCCGAAAATAAACTACAGCTCCGTGAAAAATGGTTGGCTCGTAACACTAGAAGCGTTCTAGCAAAATATCTCCGTGCTAGAAAAGCTACGACTTAATAACTCCGGTAAAAGAAGTGCGAACTATGACAAAATGCATCGAAAACATTAGCTTCCAAGCGGCACAAGAAAATTCGAGAAACTGTTTTGCTATATCGTCAGAAATCAAACTTCCACCCAAAAAGTACAACCATCAAAGACTTGAATGGAGAGCTGAGAATAGACGTGGCTATAAACACATTTTATTAAATAGTCTGGCAAACCTACTACCAAAATCTGCTAAATCGGAATGACGAAGTGACCCCCATTTAAAAATAATTCTTAAGGATTTTTTTGAAAATGTCATTTGTGAAATGAAAGTCAAATATTAAGGAGGCTGTTTTCTCCATAGTATGTGGAATAGTATTGTAGTGCTAAAAACCATGATTTCGAAAAGCTCTGCATGGAACATGAATTGATATGTTTGCCAAAATGTAAGTTGCATCAATGTGACCAAGCAAAACGATACCAATAAATGCTGCACCCAAGAGAAGTCGTCTATTTTCAAACTTGCATATTTTACGGATGTGAAGTTCTTAACAAAACCACAAAATTAACAAAAATAAAATTTGTTAAATTAACAAAAACAAACAGTCGGTAAAAGCAATGTTAACAATGGAAACCTGACAACAGACGGATTTCTTTTAATTTGAACTATTTTCTTTAAATAATCAAAACTTAATAATGATTGAAATAAAAAAAAATTACAATTTAAAAATATTTACATAAGTAAGGCAAAACATTTTATGTAATTTAATAATGTTAATAAATTGTAGTATGCACTATTAAATATTCAGTTATATGTATATTGGCATAGCGATCAAAACCAGTAGCATAAATGTATATCGAATAATGGCATAAGAGGTGCTCTTTGAAATAAAATTGGTCTCATCAAAAAACTACGAATATCCACATTTGTTAATGCGTTGGAAAATCGGATCGCATATAAAATTTTGGCGATTTTTGGGTTACGCTGTACTAATTATTGGCCAGATCACAGAGATTCAGAGAAATAAAATTGGTCTCATCAAAAAACTGCGAGATTTTTCCATTAGTTAAACCCGGGACCCACCAGACAACCCGTTAAACGATTTTTCTCGAATTTAAGATCCATCACAACCGGTTCCCATCCGTTCTAGAAAACCTGCTGCAAGCTATTTTCATTTAAATCATTTAAACTAAGAAAACAATTAAAAATTAACCTGGGCTCACCAGACATGTCCTTATACGGTTTTTCTCGAAATCAGCATCCATCGCAATCGGTTCCTGCTACTAGAGAACCTCCTATAATCAATTTTCCTTTAAATTGTTTAAGCTAAAAAAAAAATTTTAATTAATCCGGGGTCCACCAGACAGGCCCTTACACGATTTTTTCCGAAATAAGGATCCATCGTAATCGGTTCTTGGTACTCGAAAACCGTATTCACGCAATTTCCATTAAAATCGTTTGAGCTAAGAAAATAAATTAAAAATGAACCCGGGGTCGCACTCGAAAACCGACTTTAAACAATTTTCATTTAAATCGTTTGGGCGGAGAAAAAAAATTAAGAATGATGATTTTTCACGAAATATGGATCCATCGCAATCGATTCCTGGTACTAGAAAACCTCCTTCAAGCAATTTAAATTTAAATTATTTCATCTTCATCAGACAAGCCCTTACACGAATTTTCCTGAAATCAGGACACATCACAATCGGATACAGTGAAACCCAAAAATCGCCAAAATATTCTATGCGATCCGATTTTCCAACGCGTTAACAAATAGAAAAATCTCGTAGTTTGTTGATGAGACCAATTTTATTTCAAAGAACATCTCTTATGCCATTATCTGATACTAGCCACTACTCGGTAGAATCTCTGTGATCTGGCCAATAATTAGTACAGTGTAACCCAAATATCGCCAAAATATTCTATGCGATCCGAATTTCCAACGCGGGGTAACAAACGGGAAAATCTCGTATTTTTTGATGAGACCAATTTTATTTCAAAGAGCACCTCTTATGCCATCATTCGATATACATTTATGCTACTGGTTTTGATCGCTATGCCAATATACATATAACTGAATATTTAATAGTGCATACTACAATTTATTAACATTATTAAATTACATAAAATGTTTTGCCTTACTTATGTAAATATTTTTAAATTGTAATTTTTTTTTATTTCAATCATTATTAAGTTTTGATTATTTAAAGAAAATAGTTCAAATTAAAAGAAATCCGTCTGTTGTCAGGTTTCCATTGTTAACATGGCTTTTACCGACTGTTTGTTTTTGTTAATTTACCAAATTTGTTTTTGTAAATTTTGTTGTTTTGTTAAAAACTTCACATCCGTCATATTTTGTAATCCGCGCTGTAATCTTGTTGAGTACTGAGGCAACCGAGCCGCATTTCCATGGAACAGTAAATTTTGGTCTAATCTCAGTAACTTTACTGTAACGAAAAACTCAGAAACTTCTTTTGAATGCTTTCATTTCTTTGTATATGCACAGCATAGTACGTTAAGATTGAGTTAAGATTGAAAGTAACCGATCGATTGGTGAGTATAATGATATTCAAACGTTATGTTTAGTGTATAAACATAACGTTTGAATATCTTTATACTCACCAATCGATCGGGTAACAAATCCAAACATGGCACTGCTAATTGAAACTGGCGTTTTCGACAAATGTAACACCTAAATCCATAATCTCATTGACCATTTGCAATACTACACTGTTGACTTTGTATGAAGTAATTAACGGATTCCTTTTACGGTGAAGACATGATTTTGCATTTCTGATAATTTAAGTATAGCGAGTTTTTATCACACCACACTGTTAATATGAGTATATCTATGTCTTCTAGAACTTTCCCTGCATCAAGCATTCCATTAACAGCTCGAAAAATGTTCACGTCCTCGAATATCTCGGTTTACAATCTATGAAAATAATAGGCCCAGAAGTACCTTAGTAACGTTTGATTACTCATTTCCTTTATTACAAATTGTAGCCGATTTGTTAGATATGACTTGAACCAATTTATGTGATCTAGTGAAACCCAAACGCGAATAAACTCCGGAGTGCTTTATGGTGACAGATAGAATCAAATTAATTTTAAATATTGTTTAGTCTCCGCTGCATAGATAAATTATCAGCCAGTGGTGAAGTGCTTTACTGTCTAGTAGCAGCTGGTATTTTTGTAGGGCATATAAGCTGGCTATTCTTTAATTGCGTTTATTCCCAAAGTATTTCCAAAATTGTTTTGGAATTACTTTGATTTTTCATGAATTTTATCGAGATGCAACCTGTATTTTGATTTCAAAGAAATTTCATATTCGTTGCTATGCTACACTAAAGTACTTTTGTTCGCGTTCGCTTTTAAACCGCTTCTTAAAATTTTAGTATACGCTTTCGACTTCCGATTTTTCTCATCATCTCCATGGCAAATCTCAGAAACACAGATCATAATTATGATAGCGCGGATAATCTTAAATACGTCGAGTCTGTAATAACATTGTTGAATGATATGCAAGCTGAAATAAAATTACTGCGGATATCGAGTTTTCCAAGCCCAATGAAGGTTACTGGATCTAAATAGTTCCTGCAGTCGGACAAGCTCGCACTTTTTAAAGCACTTATAAAACTTGTGCTGGCTTTCGGAAGTGACAGCTGAATCCCGACTTCTACATTTGAAAGGAAGTTCATTCGTTCCATCTTTGCTTTAATTCGTTTCATTTTTTATGTTACAGTACAAAACCAATATCGAATTTCTATTAACCCACGAGATAAAGAAACCGGTCGCAAGCAACAATGTCATCGGATTGGGCGGCGTCAACACAACAACACATTATATATAACGTATTCTAGCAATATTCAGCCGGTGTGCGATAGAAAAACCCTGACTGCGCTTGTGTAGCGAGTCAGCTTAGACAAATTCAGAACCATTGCGATGAAACTTCATACTTAAGCTTTTTCTTCAAAATGGGATATCTCAGTGAATTTTGCCCGAAATTGGTTTACCGGGAGTGACAGCTTCCGTATGAGCTTTTTCGTTTTCTGCAAATATTTTTAAAATTATTTTTCATTTACGAGAAAAACGACTATGAACTAAAAGATTCTAAATTAAATTTTCAATAATATCGGTTCGAATTAGTCTTCAAAAATTTAAGCGGAAATTACCGTTTTTATGAAAAACTGTTTTTTTGTAGTATCGTGATAATTTTAGCCTCGTGCGTGTGTGGTGTCGTACAGACTAAATGTTATTGGTTCGGAAGTGGCAGCTCCCATATAGGGGCTTTTTCGTTTTTTATAAATAAATATTTTGAGAACTATATAGCTTTTACGAAAAAACGATTAAAACAAAAATATAGATTAGGTTTCAAACAAAATCTGTTCAGATTATTTTATTAAATTTTTCTGGAAATGATGAGTTTTGATCAAATTCGGCATCTCTACAGTCTAGGCGGATTAACTATTCGGAATTAAACTTCATACTAAATCTTTTTTCATTCATTCAATTGGGAGATACGTGCAAAATGCGGTGGACTACTGTGTACCGGAAGTAACAGCTTCCGTAAGAGTTTTTTCAAAGTGTAGATTAAATTTTCAACAACTGTTAACCTTGTTGGTTTTCTGAAATTGAAGCAAGAATAATGATTTTTATTATACAAGACAATTTTTATCAAAAATTCGGTAGGTTCAAATTTTCGATTTAGAAAATAAATGTGGTGTATTCGAGATCTATGTAAATTTTTTGTAAAAGAAAGTAGGGTGTTGGCCACAACATATTCACACCTGCTTTTTTATAAATTATTTATGTGATTTGTTATTTATTTATATATGCACGTTTTCTGTTGACAAGTTATTAATCTGTGGTAGGTGTGATTAAGTACGGGATATCGAAATTACGTCATATAAGTGCCTATAGTGCTTATCCACCGTCTATTATTAAATTTGTATTGTCAAATATGTATTTGGCTACCTTAATACATATATTACACTATAAATTAAATAATTAATTAGCTAACTAACAGAAATAAACGCTATTTTTAACATTATTTGTCGTAGGCACTTGGCGAAACACACTGACACTTAATAAACACATTTTTTAATCACTTGTTTTTGTATCGCAAAAATAGATTTTTGAATATTTACAAAAAAACTTCAAAAAGAATAAAAAAGTTAAAAAAAATTGGCGTCGCTTAGAGTATATAGGAAAATCTAGCCAACGGAGTAGCAACGGAGTAATCGATTATTCCAATATTAGTTTTGCTTTCTATAATAATAACACAATAAAGAAAATGTTTTTAACAATAAACCTAGAATTGATCGCCTTTCCAAGTCTGGTGTTTATATGATTAACTGCAATGATTGTAGTCTCTCCTATATTGAATAGACTGGGCGCGGTTATGGAGTTAGAGCTAAAGAACATTTATCAGGTTGCAATGAATCAACTTTCCATAATCATTTAACTTTAGAAAATCACACAGATAGCTTAAGCAATTTAGTCATATTACATAAACAACCCAAAAGCAGACGTTTAGATACCTTAGACTCTTAAAAATTCGAAAATTCATATTTCTTAACCGAAATATTCCTACAAATTACGGATCCCGCCCTGTTCTATTCTCTAATAATATGAATAATTAAATGTACTTCAATGTACCTTGAATTTTGTTACTCAGCCGATGACTAATCGCTTACCTGCTACCCCGCCCCCTCCCCATTTTTTATTATTAATTTTTTCCGTATAAACAACACATAGTTGGGACAATCAATAGATTAATTTTTATTGCCTATTTATTTCTCCTTTTATTGCCTTTTCCTACTATTAAACGTATAACTAAATTTTGATTTTTACAAATCAGTAGATACTCCTGATGATGGCCTAACAAGCCGAAATCGATCGAGTGATTTTTGAACTTTTTGAAAAAATTAACATTCAAAAATTAGTTTTTGCGAAATAAAAAAAGAAGCGATTAAAAAAATGTATGCATTAAATGCAGTAAAATGTTAGGTCTGCAAATAGAAACTCAGCTTGTTTTGGTTAAATTCAACTTTATTGAAAATATATTTGTTTCAAAGATTAATTATAGAAATATTCGCTGTTACTATCTATCGATTTTGCTATTTATCAGGTAGATAATAAATGTCTTCGCGATTGAAACTTGGTGGTTCCGAAGCAGAAGACTTCGAGCTATTTTTGCACATCTTCGACTTTCATGAACCGCTCGTCTTTCAAATATGATGACATCAATTTGAATAAGTGGTAATCAGAGGGAACCAAGACTGGAGAATACGCCGCATGCTGTAAAACTTCCCAACCTAAGGATAAAATGAGTTCCTGGATTGATTTTACTGTTTGTGGACGAGCGTTGTCATGCAGCAACATCACCTTCCGCCTTCCCTAACCCGTAAATGGTCATTTCCTCCAGAGCATCATTTAATTTGATTAATTGGGCCTGATAACGTTCAACTATAACAGTTTGACCTGGTTCCAGAAGTTCATAATAAATGACTCCTTTCCAATCCAACCAGACGCACAGTAACACTTTCTTGGCATGAATATTCATTTTTGCAACAGATGTTGATTTTCTGCGTTTAGCGTTGTCGTGCAAAATCCACTATTCATCACCCGTAATGACTTTGTGCAAAAACTTCTTTCTTTTGTACCGAGAAAGCAAAATTATGCAGTTGTAAACTCTTCGGTTTTTGTTTTCTTCGGTCAGTTTGCACACCACTTTTTTACTTTAAACCTTGCAAACTACTTTTTTACTGTTGAATGACTCACAGAATGTTCATTCAAAGTTGAATTAATCAATTCCATAGCTTGAGCAGCATTTTTTTCATTTGAAACAGAATAGAATGCAATGACGTAAATGTTGATTATCGGCATCCATTTCTTAAAATTGATACACAAGGAACTACAGCTTCTAAATGATTGAAATTTATGTCATAAAAACAACCAAGCTACTTATATCCAAAATGGCGGGCGGTTTAGATGCGTGTAAGTATATAGTAATTCAACCAATTTGAGATTCGAGTTTCTACTTGCATACCTAATAAATAAATTATTAAATAATTAATAAATTTAAAATTATCAAAATCTTTCTCCCAAATAATTAAATTATATTGTAAGATAAGGTCGTAAATCCAAACTCCCATCCCAGGCTAATGTTGAAATTCTAAACTATTTATCATTAATTACTTTAGTAATTAACTATGATATGTTTTTATAATTTTTTGTCTTGTTACATTTCAATTTTTTAAACGGACTTAGGCTGGATGCATACTTCTTCGTTCATTCATCCAAACAATTTTTTTCGACCAATCATATTGCTCCAAAATGACGATTTTTTTCTTCCGCATTTTTTCACAAGAGCTTATTGATCGAAAAAATTGTTTGAATGAATGAACGAAGAAGTATGAATTCGGCATTATTATGAATTTTAATTTGTTTTTGGGTCGAATTTGAAAGAGAAAAAAGTTTTACGTGGGAGATGTAACCTAGCTAGTAGGCGGCCTGCATTCAAAAGTACCTAAAATTTCGAGGGAATTTCTTTACTTAATATTTGAAAAAATTTGGTTCCAGATATAAAAATTAAAAAAATTGTTACAAACCATTATGTGAGTTTACATACATCTCCAAGCTAAAATACATACAAAACTCTAGGACATACCAGAACGTGCTGGAATATCTACTCAAAATTTACGAAAATACTAATTAAATTGTTGTAAATTTTTTATTACCTTTGCGATTGAAAAAAATAGTTCTGGATACATGGTCGAAAATATTACCCGGATTCACACGTTTGCCGTCATCGTTTCGATCGCCCGACAATTTTCCGTATTGATCGGAATTACTTCATTTTTCTGCCTTGTGTTTAGTTTCACTGCTCATATAAATTACAATATGTAAGTTCTTCATAACCCGAACAAACCTTTTCAGACATCAATTAATTTATAATTCCGGAATACTTATTAAACTGCAATACTAAACACGTTCGATATAAGGTAACTTCATTCTTAGTTCTAATGATGTTGCAATGTTCATCTGTGTTGTACAACCGAAATAAATTGTTTTACCGAGTACCATTATTAAAAATTACTTTTATTTCTTATTTTTAGTTTTATAATGGGATTTAATCATTTAATGTTAAATTCTGATTTCAAATAAATGCTATATTAAAAAGCACGTATTTTAATTAGAACAGGATTTGTCCTGTGAAGCATATTGGGTTACTTTTGTCCCTGAATTTTCTCGAATTCTAGAAGCAATTGATTGGCTGGCCATGAAATTCACTTTTTTCTGTCTAAATAAAGCTATAAAACAAAACTGACCATAATGTTTATTTTATGCCTGAAAGGGGTTTTGTGCGTGAAAGGGTTAATGAAATGTATTGCTGTATTGTATGAAGTAATAACATAAAGCTTGAATTTAACAAATATTTTTGGAATTTTTCCTATAAAATTATAAATTATGTTTTCTAATATTTGTAACTTGTATTTCCATTGAGAGAACCGTTATCACACTGAAAAAATTATTTCTTGGCATATGGTTAAATTAGCTATGATTCGTTATGGTCATGCATTTTCATTTAACTTGATCAAAATTTTGTTACAAATTTTATTACAAAATCTCAATTGTGGCGCGGGTTGTTTAATATCTATCAAAAAATGTCCTTTGTATTGACCAATATATAAAATAACTGAAGCGTTTGGAGACGTTTTTAATGATATGGTAGCGAAAAACGTTTCAGTGAACTTCTCTGTCAATTATTTCGATTACTGCAACATAATTTTGAGGTATTCAGTTACCCCAAACATATTATACACAGTAACATTTTTGTATCTGTCGAATACACACAGGATCAACAGAAAACAGAACTGTCTAACTCCTTCACGCGCTATGCGTGGTACATTTTTTATAGTGGATTGTGAAATTAATTGTGACGTGTTAGTTGGTGTTGATTAGTAAATAGTGTAGTGATAATATATTTTACAATAATGTTTGTAAATTTTGAACGATTTTATTACAAAACATTATGTAAGTAATTTTAACTAAATTCATGAGTCGTCCTATTTTACTAGCAGTGATTCATTTAAATAGTAATATAATTAATTATTTAGTTATATAATTAATTAAAACGTATAAATTTACCATTGTGGTTATAACATAAAAATTAAAATAAAATAAAATATGAATTTGTAGTTCGTTTTTTGTGTGATTCTCGCCCATGTTATTGTTTTCTAACACTACAGATTATTAGCTTCACGAGAAGCGTAGTGCTTTTGAGAGAAGTAGCATATTATTCCTCTGGCTTATTATTAGTTGGCACAACTATCCTTTTCATTTACAACAAATTTAAATTTAATTACACCAACCTCGAGACACTTTTGTAGCAACTAACTAATTCCATTTGATTTAACTGCTCAATTCGGCAGGCAAAATATTCAGTAAAAGTAAAGTACCGTTAACGATGTGTTTTCTCAGTGCAAAAACAATATATTATTATTTAATATTTACTTCCATTGAAGCAGCAATGATCCAAACAATTTATTTAAATTGCTTGAAAAACTTTAAACTCAACGCATCATAAAATCCATTTAATATGTTTAAAAATAAAAATGTTTGCAGTTTTTTTCCTCTTTGGTTTTATCTAAAATAAAATAGGGCAAATTATAACAAACATGTTTTCCAGAAAAAGAAGATTTCTTCATGCCATTGCTTTTATAATTCTTTTATAAGAAATAAAAAATTTCTTTAACGGGCGTTGTATCATCGGGTCACCCCCCGTTAAATAGAATTATGGTTTAAAAATTATTTTTATTTAATACATTTAATATTTTTGCTTTTTTTCTGCACAAAGCAACGTAGAAAAACTGTATTTTCATTTTAGTATGCTTTTCCTGATTGCCTAAAAGAAAAGTAAAAAAAACGCTTAAAGATAAGATTCTTTGTTTCTAGACCAAAAGAAAACGTTAAGTTTATTGTATTCTTATCAAGAAATAAAATGAGCAAAGAAAATTTATTAATCAATGGTATATGGCTGACATTAAAGTAAAATTTACTGTTTTTTTAGCAACGGGGCTCATATATTCAAGTTATATTCTCTTTAAACCCAATTTTGAATCTTGAGTTATTTAATTTAAAACAAATACGAAAAAGTTATGCTAATGAATTTTCATTAGTTTACTTAAAAAATCTACTTGTGTTTACTTCATTTACATAAAAACAAATCTGTTTATTTATTGGTATATACCTATATAGGTAGGTATGTACTCTAGTATATTTAAATATAATTGTGTTACACAAAAAATTTGTTTATCGAAAATCATTTGCTTGAATTTATTGTTTACCACAAGTTTCTTCAAAAATATAAATTTTTCAATTTAATCAGGAAGTTTTATTTTTATTTTGTATTGAAAGGGTGAAAATTTGTTTTGTGTTCTAGAATTTATTTTTTGTGTTTATTGGGATTAAACTTATTTATAGGTTCTTCATTTTTAGAATGAATAATTTATGTATGTATGTTAAATAAATTCATGTTAAGTCACGTTCATAATTTTTAGATATTGATTATAAATTTTGTTTTTAAGATAAAGCTGATTTCGGTACAATACACGTCTTAAACAATTAGAATTCAAAAAGGAAAAAATCCTTCACTCTAGTATTTTATTTGCACAATTTGGTCATATTTTTGTAAAAATCTCAACTTAGAAACTAATAAAATTAGAAAGTAGCACTTTATTTGCTTATACTGGGAATAAATTCGCATTGCTTTAAAAAAGTAAAAGTTATTAAGCAAGCTAAGTTATTATCAATCTAGTAGCTCTAATTGATCGGAGCAGGGCCATATATATTTAACGGGCCTGGAATGGGCCTATTATGAAAAAAATTCGATTTCACATTTTCATACGATATCGCATTTTGGTATTATAGAACAATATTTTCGCGAAAATGCGCCCGAAGTCGGATGCGAATCTCATATTAGAAAATGCCATGGCGGATTTTTGCGAAACTATATTTGACAAATGCGAATGCTCTTAAGCAGTCGAATATCGCATATTTATCGTTCCAATATAAATTTTTATTTTTTTAATAATTAATTATTAATAGAATTTTTTTAAATAAATAATAAAAAGCTATTATAAAAGTGGTAATAGTAAAATTTAATGTTTTATTATTGTCGTGCATTAGAAATGTATGTATTTATTTATATTCATATTTTTAATCAATTATACATAACCTTATTTATTAATACAAATTTCTTAAAACTTGATTTAAGGACTACCAATCAACGTCAGTTCCAGATTATCGTGGAGTTCATGATTTAGAATGACGATATGGCCAAAAATCGAATGAATTCCACCGAATATAAACCAAAAATGAATCAGTTGTGGTTAGATATTAAACATAAGTTGAACGGCGAAGGTCCCCTACTAAATCGGTCGATGGTTGACCAAAGGTATTTACTATATTTATTCATACATTTTTCGTAATTTTAGGTGCATTTTTGTTTTTTCAATGGAAAGACTATAAATACTATATAAAGGGCAAATTAAAATCGAATTGAAAGTCGGTTACTGGAACAGGTGGCAGCCCAAATAAAACTTTAAAATGTTCATTGTTATGGAGGCAAAAAATAATTTAGCCAAGTCACGAACCAAACTATGTTTATTATGCAATCGGTTGTATAATCCAGAGTATAAATACGGGTTCCTGAAATACATAAATATTCACCTGAAACGCATAAATCATGGCCTGAAATACATAAATCACCTATAAGAAAATTATTAGCTGGAGGGAAATCAACCATACAATTCGTCATCGAGCCCAGCACTACACCTGAAATTACAACTATTATCAACCGAGAGTCGTCCCTCATTTAAACTATGTACTCACCCGATAGTAGTTTTAATTTAGTAATCTGAAATGTAATTTAAATTCATATTTTAATTAGATAAATAATTTAATTCAACTTACCTTGATTTGTGGAATAATTGTTTGTAAACATTATCCTCCATTTGTATTATATTTAGTATTTACGTCAAATTATTTGTTTTGTTTGTAAACCTACAATTCCAAGTTCGAAAAGACACTGCAGCGTAAACGTTATGATTGTATTGGAATGATATCTTTTCGAACTTCCAGTAAAAGTTATGTATGTCATTTTTTTTTTATAAAATCGTTCATTAAAAATCCAACCAGCTTAGAGATATACCGCATTTTGTAATTAAAATAAAGTATTTTACCTACCTTAAGAAAAAATTAAAGTGATTTGGGTGCGACCATCATACGACGACGCCACATTGACAACAGCGCATTGTGATATACTTAATAATAAAGCAGCAGCCGTGTATCACAATTTCGTCGTGGAAACAGCTACGCAGCCACTCACAGCGTTTCATTCATCCTTAGAAGAGCAAGTGATCATCCTTAGAAGAGCAAATGGATTGGATTTGGAGCTCCCACTTTTGGAATTCAGCATACAAACGATTCCGAAGGACCTAGTTTAGACCCAAACGAAAAGTCTTCTAAGCCACTTCTATTTTTATCCTCCAAGAACTTTCTAACTGCGCTGATCGACCATATAAAGGAATCATGAGAACGACCGTTTTGGTTGCATGTCTTGAAAGAAATTAATATTCAGGTTAAATTTAATTCAATTTTAGATGTAAAATTTCTACATATATTTTACAACTTACAGCCTTAACATTTATGCTATGATTTCATTTCCGATTATAATAATGATGTTCATTATGAGCAGGTCGTATGCTATTAACTTGCATTCCGTCTATACATCCAATAATACCTGGAAATCCGGTTTTTGGATAGTAATACGTTTTACATTCAGATTTTTCCTCCTCTGCTCGATCAAAATATATATATTTTGGGCACAACGATCCTAAAATGGCCAGCACTTCAGACATGACAACGGACACTGTTGGCTGAGCCATGGCTAAATAATAGTCCTGTCCTACAGGTTGCTAATAAGACCCGTGAGCTAAAAATCACAGCCACTTTCAATTTTGGCGTGATTTGATCTAATAAAAATTTAAATGACTCTTTAGGTAGTCTAAAAAGGATTCTAAATCTAAAATGGATAGTATTTACTTTTACATGTAACTATAATTGCATTGTATAATTAAAAATGTTTAAACAGGAACTTACGTTTTCTCACATAATTCAATGGGGTTTGACGTGTTTCGTAAAACATTTCTTTTTGTTATTGACGTTGCATCACCTTCTTCATCATCTTCACAGTTTATATTAAATATAAGGCACCACAATCCATTTAATATTTTTATTTATTGATAGAATAAATAATGACATTAAAAAAATTCCCAATAAAAATTTCCCTTTAAGAAATACGATATGCAAATATCGCATTTCATAATACAAACGCAACGGGCGGATCGCATCCGCAAAAAATGCGAAATGCGGACGGTTTCATAATAGGGCCCCAGTTTCTCAAATTCTACTGTAATTGTAATGCCTTTTTGCCTTTTTGCGGGAGCATTGTATTGTGTTAGATTGATACAATTTTAATATACATAATACAGTTGGACCACAGTTTCAGTAGCGGAAATTATACAGTGGTACTGTTATAGAATTACAAATTTTTCAGTTTAATATATAACCATATTAATTTATACCATTTGTGTATTAAATATTACATTTCAGAAATAATTAAACTAACAGATTAGTACACTATTTTATTTTTGGTGTATACCGCAATTATTTGTTTTGTTATAAATAATATTTTTTATAATAAATAAGAATTGGATCTGGACAAATTTAAAATCATCATAATTAGATCCCGTTCATTACCCTCATAGGGTTTTTACTGATCTATCTACCATGTAGGTGAGACCCCGTGAACATATCTAGGATCGGTGAAATAAAATTTGAAAGTTTGTTCAAAATCGTGAATATTCTAAGTCGTATATGACGATGGCACCGTAAATATCTTTACAATTGGACCCCGTTCGGAACTATCGAAAGTCGAATCTTTGAGCTATCCAAAAGTATAAACGTGACCCTGTGAACATCCATAGGATTTTTGTTATTAGACTATTTTTGCAATAAATCGTGTTCTTAGCTTATTTGGGAATGTCAATTGGGTAAAAATCGTATTGGAGAAAATACCAAAATTTTCAATTGATAGTAAAATTGAAAATGAAGAAGTTGTAAATTTTGGAAAACATGAAGAAAACCATCATTCGTGTCTCATTTTCACAATATTGATAGAAAATCTTCTGATCTATTCGAATATATGAAAGAGATCCCGTGAACATTTCTGGGATAGGCGATATAAACGTAAACGTAAAATCTCTCTGGACAAGTTAAAAATCATCATAATTAGATTCCGTTCATTACTCTCATAGGGTTTTGACTGACCTATCTGACCCCGTGAACATCTCTAGGATCGGTAAAATAAAGATAGAAAGTTAATTTAAATTCACGGAACTCCTAAGTAGCCTGTATGGCACAGTAAATATTTTCATAAATTAAGCATGTTCATTTCAATGTTAGTTGTTATGTCATTTTGTCTATGCTATCCTAAAATACATTTAAAAAATTATGAAAATCTCAAGGAGCGGTAACAGAAAAATTTGAAAATAGATTGAAATCAAAAACCACTATTGTTTAAAATACTCTGGACGAGTTACAAATCATCATATCTAAATTTTATTAACCGCACACGTGAGGTTTTGACTTAGCTATTCAGCCATATAGGTGAGATCCCGTGAACATCTCTAGATTCGGAGATGTAAAAGTAGAAACATTGTCTAAAATAACCTTCTTTAGAATTAAAAAAATTTTAGTAAATAGTATCACAATTTTCTCGTGATTATCTAAAATTGTTAGAAATTTATTTGATCTTTACAGCAACACTATTAGGGATTCAGGGACTTCTCTAGTATAAATGATAAAGGTTATCTAAAAATGATTCAATTTCACTACAAAACAAATCCAATTGGAATATTTATGAATTTAACAGTGTGCATTTTTGGTATTATTTTTAAATGTTAAATCAATTTAAATTATAAATTGCTTATTTCCGAGGGTATCGAGACATTAATTTTCAGTTGAATACCCCAATAAGTGCACATTGTACTTGTGATCAACCACTTAGCCCGAATTATATTTAGAAATATTTCGTTAAATTGAATTAATTTTCAGTTTTCATAAACCTCATAATACATGATTTTGGAATTGCAGATAGCTGTGAATCCTGCTCCCTCCCTTCAATTAATTTTTCTATCCATTTATCGTTTATAACATCATAAGTATATTAAGAGTTCTATTAAGTGAAGTCATTAGTTTTCATTAATATTTTGACCATTTCAGAATTCTGCTTAATCTGTTATTTTTAATTTAATCTAAAATTCCTGATCTCGGTGATTCTCCTGTGCTAATTTTACTATATAATTGATTAGTCAAGTGTCTGTAACTAGTCGATTTCCATGCTGCTAACAAATATGTCCTAGTGTGACTAGATAGGACCAGCATCATGCGGAACACGTTTAGGTTTGGCTATACATTCCAATCGATCAATCAAAATCAATAAATGTGTTCAGTATCGAATGCATTAATCCCAATAATCTCGGCATTGATCTTTTCAATCGTCTAATTGAGTTTTGCATTCGCTACAGGTTACTCTAAGGCTGATATGTTCATTCGAAAGATTTCAAGGCCAGGGTCATTGGCCTAGTCATTTTAATATTGATTTTTATGTGTACGAGTTCACATATATCTGATATAAAATTATATACGGTCATTTATGTATCCAAGTATGTGGATCCTGTAAAAATTCGTATATTGCAAACATTATACGTTTTAAGTAAATTGTGAGAAACAAAAGGAATTTAATTTCATAATAGGAAAAGATAATTTTTTTGTTTAAATACTCGTTCTAGTTTATTGTATTCGGTTGCTAAAATAACGTACGTATGTATAAAACTGTACGTATAATATACGTTTGCCTCTTACCAAGTATAACACATCACATACGAGTACGTACGAGAATGTACAATGTGTATGTCTCTGATCTATTTTATTTCCTTCGTTATTTTCACCCTCCTTACCGTATTTCCGTTTTGTTTTTCTCTAACATTTAAGTGTTGATAAGAAAATGATAAATGATCTGAAATATATTAAAATAAATTAAAATAATCATAAAAATAAACTTTTATTTAAAAACCAAAATAACAAAAAAGTGTGTATTTTAATTAGATTTTCTTTCTATTTTAATGTTTCGTTTTTCTTTTGTTTTTATTATAGGTAGGATTATTGCTGTTGTTGTTTCTTCACAATTATGTGACTTAATTAAAAAGGTGTTTAAAGTATTTCCTGAAGGTACATAACAACATATAAATAATATTACGTTTCATTTGTATTTTTATGTATTCGGTATAAAAGAAATAATATGTTTCTTGTATTAATGGGATATAATTTTTCCCTATTTGAAAAAAGGACATAATTTTCCTATTTAAATAGCAAAATCTTTTCTTATGTTTAGGAAATATTTATTAAAGATTAATTTAGTGTTTAAAGTGTTTGTAAAATATATTTAAAATATACATATTTACATATACGACTATATCTGAAACATTGATGGTATGCTAACTTTTTTCAACCGAAGTTTAAAAAATCCTTTAAGTCCTAGTTCAATAATTGTAACACAAGGTAAAAACTAAAAAATCTAAATCATCGCATATTTCATATTTAAGGTCAATAAGGTGCGAAGAATATTTTAGTAGAACCATTGCACTGCATGTAATATCTTTTTTGATAAATATTTTACTATTCATAAAAATATTGAAAAATGGTCAAGTGGAGGTATTTTGGTTAAGGGTGGGTGATGATTGGTTTTACTTCTTTTTAACACAAACTACATCTGATTTTAATTTTTCGACAATACGTTATTGTAAGAATATCGTACAATGTAAGAAGTGATGAAATTCAGTCTGCCAAGGATGTGTAACATCATTAAAATTTAGAATTTAAGCAGGTAATTGACCCGATTAGTACGGCTGATCCTTCCTATTTCCAATAATACATTCAGTAAAAAGCAAGTCAAATTAAATAAATTAGACATCTAAATTATGAATAATATTTTTTATTTTATTTTATTTGTATAATATAATAATGTTGGATATTATAACTGATTTGATTATTATAGATTCGTTGCTCTCATTTAATAAAAATAATTAATACAAATAACAGAAATTTAAATGGTTCGATATTTACAGAAGAAAAATTAAAAATCTATTGACAATTATTTTATGTCTGCCACCAAGCAAACACAAACTTCACAATATAATATTTATTTAATTTAAATAATTATTATTTAACATTTAGTTATAACATTTCAATTCCCAATTTTTTTGACAAACATTTTGTTTCTCTCCCACTTAACTCTTAATTCAACAGTGGAACACGTTCCTTAATAGACATAAGATATAACGCTTATAGATAATAGATATAACGCTTATATCATTGACGCACTATGGTTTTCTAAATTAGGATTTCTAGTTAATCGTAATTAAATGAGAGTGTGTCATGTTTAAACTTCTTGGTTTTGATCTTAGCTTAATTCCGAAAGTAAATATTTTACCCCATTTCGCGCCAATCGGTCTTGGACTAGTAGTTTGGTCCAAGTCGTTAAAATTGGCCCTAAATATTGAAAAAGTGTAGTCTCATCCTGAAAACATACATATGCAAAAGTAGACACATTTTTCATGAAAAAACTGGTTAGTCTGAATTATATTATTCATACTAATATGGTAATATAATGATAATTTGGATGATAAATGATTTTTTTTACATTTTTATAGCTTTAAACGACCGAAGGCAAGAGTTAAATTCATAAAGTAAAGTTATACATAGACAAGACAAAGTCTTATATTTTCTGGAGCCTATACTAGAGATAAATATGTGTAGTGGCATATACGGCTATACAGACCCTGGTCATACCAGGTAACCCTGAGCAACACAGGCGCATATCATGGCGATAACATATAGTTTTATAAATATATGTTACCGTTTCTGTGTGTGTGCGTGTGTATGTGTGTGTGTGTGTGGGTGTGTGTGTGTGTGCGTGTGTGTGTGTGTTTATGGGGGTGTGGTTGTGCTATCAGTTTTGGGCCGCGAGCGGCTTTTTATTTGCCACCTACCCACCGGCAAACCGCCGATGAGGGCATCCTCCAATCCGCCACCCGGAGACGAGCCTAAAGGGAAAACAAGCATGTACGTGTATGTGTGCGTCTGTGTTTTGTGTTGGTGTGTGTTTTTGTGTATGCGTCTGTGTGTGTGTATGTGTATTACGGGTTTCGCCAACTTTTCAGTGTACTATAATTCGTGGTTTAATTTGCACTGTCGCAGGATTGCAAACGTAGCTGCTTAAGTCGTCGTATTTTTCTGTTTTCGTACGTTTTATTTGCCAATCCGTAACATACGAGTATACGGTTAGTGGCCTACCGTTACCTTGGGATATTTTAACATTAGGCCTTCGTGAATAAAACTAATAACCGAAGTTACTTGGTATTCAAATTCATCAAGGTTTATAGTATTTGGTATTTCGGATAATTTTACGGATGGCTCATCTACTATATCCGAATCTAAGCTCACTATTTTTCCATACGTCATTAGAGCTGGATTCATAATTTAAAAATATTTATTGCATGTTTTCGGTGGACCCTCCTCCAAACAGGCTTGTATTTTTCAAATTCTTAGATTATGGTATAATTCATTATTTAGAAAAACAATAGGCCAGTTTTTAAGTTCTATTTCTAAACATTCAGTATTTGAGCATTCCAGCGTTGCCACCATAATAGGATATGCTACGAAAACATGTTTGCACATATTGTATAGTTCTGTTGTGCAATCGATAGTAAATCCTGACACTTCAACCAAAATTTGTTTTCTGGTTTTATAAACTTTCTCTATGTCATTATTTAGTAATGATTGCAATGAATTTTTGTTCGGCCGTTAGTTAAATTCTCTAAAAACTTATGGTCTTTATAATATAAAGATAGAGCAACTGCTTGACAAACCGAATCAATGGGAGGTGTTTTTGTAAAAAGTACATGTTTTAAGACCATTTCCAATTAAAGGTAACCTTGCTTTTGATGATATTTTAAAATCTAATTTAGACTTTCGCAGCTTTGATCTTTTAGGTGTGGCTGCGTTTTGGCTTAAAGTGGCCATTGCAGTTATGTTTTGCTCAATAGTTGGTAAACTCGTAAAAGAATTTGCAAAATTAAAATCGAAGCTGCTTAAAGCTCTTTGCTTTTTGCAGATTTTAGGACAAGTAAATAAATTCTTTCGTTTTAAGATTGAACGTCTGTTGAATGTCTAAGAGGCTGCGATTATTACTTTTAGGTGTTGTTTCTGTTAGATTTACGGTTACCGAAAATTTTGAAACTGCGTAAAATATTTCTTTACAGATGGTCTTATTTCCCATATTTAGGTCACGTACAAATCGACCAGCTTTCAAAGGCATTTTGCCTACCTCAAGTGCACGGCTTGTTGAAGAGAATTTTCTTTTTAAAAACGCAAAATAGTTTTCAATGTGACCATTACTAAGCCGATTTCCATTGCAAAGTATTACTGTGGATAGAGGAAGTAAAGTTGCATATTTCTTTCAAAGCCATTGTGAAAGGTTAAATTATAAAAATTATTTAATTGCGCTTCAATAAAATCTTCCGATTTACATAGTTCTATGTTGCTGCTTGTTTCGTGCAGACCATTATAGAATGGACTTTACTTGTATAAAGGGTATACAAAATCGGTTTTATAATGATCGTTATCTATGCTTGTTTCGTTAAAAAATTCATTTAATTTAGTTTTGACCTTTCATTGTTCGTAGCAATTAAACCAATTAAGCTGTCGAAAGCGTCTTCTACCTCACCTGTTAATATATAAGATATTAGATTCCAGGAAAATTCAAAATGTCCACCAAACATGTTGGATCTGTTGATAATCTTTTGCAACTGTCAACGAAGCCATAGTTTTCTTAATAAATTTATGTATTTGTAGGTATTTTTCATAATATTTGTGTACATCTTTGGCAATCGGATCGTATGAGATATATGCGAGAAATAAATTTATTGCTTGAATTCATATTATTACTTTCACAACTTTATTTATTTGTATTTTATAATTTTATTATTTAGTTATAAATTACAAAATTCAGATGTATAGCAACGTTTACACTTCAAGCTTTTATGGAGGACGATGTTCTCTCGTCCAAACCCAAGTATATTCTATTTTTCTATTTCTTTTGAAAACGGTTTATTGAATATAAAACTGTGTCTTTTTGATTACGTTAGCAAAAATACCTGTGGGAACAGAAGTGAAATGTGATAAAATGAAAAAATTTGATAAAAAATGCATTTTTATAATTTATGAGAAATGAAATTTAATTCTTAATGTGGTTGTTGTTGTTAAGTACATCCGGGATGTCTGGATGTCGTAACTCGAGGAACATAAATGTACTGTAACAATTTGTTGAAGCGATTTTTGGCATTTTATATTAGTAGCCCACATATAAGTTATCTTTAGATATTCCACTATATCCATTTGATTGAATGCATCTAACACCGAATATATTTCAGCTTAGGAAAAATCGACTACTACAGTTCTGAAACTGGCTAATATTTAAAAAAAAATTCTATAATTCATCGATATTCTCTAAGCCAATTACCTATCGTCCAGGTATTGTTTCTGGAGCTGATCAGATCGGTAATAAGCAAAGGACTGTTGTTGTCGTTTTCTTGACATTTCACTGACAGAACCAAAGCGTAATACCTCACTGATTTACAGCTTTTATATGGTTATCTAATTAGTCCACCAAGACCTTTATATTCATCTCTTAAAGTTTTTTAAAACCAAGCATTGTATCTTGCTACAAGTACGAGTACTTATAGAAAAATGATTTTAGCAACATGTTGAATATACGATTCTTCTTTAATAAGATCAGTTTTTTCTTTTTCCATATGTACATCTTTGATGCCATCGCGATGATTGTCGTTAAGTGATAGTTTTTCCGATCGAATTTTGTTTAAAACTCGCCTATCTTTTAATACAATAGCTGTATTGGTTTTATTAGCAAAAAATCCAGATCCTCGTGATTAACCAAATTTTCTGAAACGGTTTCTACAGTGTTGCGGCTTCATTTTTCTTTGTTATTTGGATGTTGACTCTTTTATATTTGGATGTTTGGCGAAATTTCTTAAAATGGTGGAAAATCGATTCTGTTGTGCTATACATATCAAAAGTCCCAAATGAATAATTAGAATTGACCAGTTTGTACATTCTACATGCTTGATTTTTCGATTTATAGCTGCAATAGGCTCTAATTGTTAAATGGTTCCGTGCTACACCGTAACCCTTAATATTTATTAAACAACCAGATAATTTAATCAATTGATTGGAAATTTGGTACGAGTATGTATAATCATAGGGTCTAGTTTACTTTCCGTTTGGTTAAATATTATTTTCCAAACTTCATAACAAATATGCACCTGGTAGTTACGTAATTTCAGTTCTTTACCATTTTGCTTATGAAAATATTTTGGCTTACTTAGCTTTCTGTCCAATTTGGTAATCCGCATTGGACAACGTTTAGAGGATTTCGACTATCTAGTTCAAAGTCATCTCCACTATCTACATCCGTCTCCTAATGAGGTATTATTATAAAAGTTAACGACCAGGAGCACCTTGCTTGGTTGATGCTGATTCTTTACAACGTGCCTTTAGATTTGCAACGTGCCACTTAATTTATATCAACGAAACATGAACACCTAAGTTGCACGAGCATCCGGCGTAATTGCAAAAAATTAGGTTATTTTATTTTGTTTACTGCAAATTTATTAACATACAAAATTGTTAACATAAAAAATTTGCTGATTGTAAATTTTTGAATATGGAAATTTTTTTTAGATTTAAGTTCAGTTTTAGTTTGGAATTGTATCAATAAAGATTATAAAAAATTCATTCAATAAAATTCATTTTTTTAATCGCTCTGAATTAAAATTCGTAATTGGCGCCGAAACAGGGATCAGCCATATCATGCTTAATCTGTAGCACAAGTAGAGTGAATAAGTTGTGCGTATAAAGTTATCAATACAGGAGCATAATATAATATGCTTAATCCGTATTATAAGTAGGTGTTCTGCAACATTCAACGCAGAGCTCCAAACGGGGAATTACGGCTTATCCAAGTAAAACTACACAGAAGACACACCGACGGCTGATCTATAAAGTGACCATCCGACAAGGAAAAAATTAACCCGCTAAAGAAACTCAAATCTTTAGACAGAACAACAGGAAATGCAAATTCTATTAATCCTATTGTAAGGATAAGCCTCAGTAATAAAATATTGAACGAAAATCATAATAAAACTTCGAGTACATATAATAATAATTCTAACTTATTCTAATTATAATATTTTTTGACAACTCTAAAATAAAAATCTAATTATTCCACATCCTAATTCATTCATTAAAAAGATAACTTTAACAACACAAAGCACCCAATAACAATCTTAAAACAATCCTAAATATAACATTAGTTGAAAATAATAAAAGTGTAATGATATCAGTTTAAAAAAATAAACAAAAATGTCGCAAATTGAACAGTTGGCTGAACAAATAAAGGAAATGACTGAAACTGTTAACGCTCAAATCGAATTCTCTACAAACATCGAAGAGAGATTATTGAAGCTTGAGAATCCCGTAATTCACAAAACCGAAATACTAATATTACCGAAAACCGTACAAGATCTAGCCGAAATTAGTAGGCTCCCAAATTGCGTCAAGGAGCTACAAACATTTAACGGCAATCCCACTCAATATATATCGTGGATCCACAATGTGGAAAATATATTGAAAGATTACGATATTGTACGCAACAAACCGTTATTTGGAGCAATACTTCAAAGTATTAGGCAAAAGATCAGAGCCAATGCCGATGCTCCTTTGATATCATACAACATCTTTAGCGACAATTAGACTTCTATCAAAAAATGCCTGTCTTTCCATTACGCGGATAAATGAGACCTCAGGACATTCACAACGTTTTGTCCACCACTTTACTCGTAATGTCACCTTAAACTTAAAAATGAAATTTCTCGCGCTTAGAGTAAATTGTGCATGGACCCAACTAATATTCGGGTAACGAATGTTAGGAAATGAACAACCAAATTTTAAAAACGAAAATACAAATCACAATAAATCAGAGTGATACAAATATATTTATAACAATTCGGAGTCCTTGTATCGAAGACCGTCAAAAAGACAAGCGAAATAGGTATGTACTGTGTAAAATATACCAACGGCTGAAAACCGAAAGAAACGTGTAAACGCTAAAAAGTATTATAAGCGCCATAATTTATTAGGCCTAATATAAAAAGCATTCAAATTCTTTTGTACAACATAATTCAGAGACGTAATGAAGCGAATGGCAGTTTCTGGTGGTTTACCATCCAACTGATTATTTTACAGCTTGGATTTTCAGTAAGGAAATCCTTTAAATGTAACCGTTATGACTTAATGAGGGCGACCTTTGGGGCTAACATACTGTTCAGATATATTACTCCGTTTTTATTCTTGCAGGACCAAATAGTTCAAGCTTGAAACGGTTAATAATGTAAACAATGGCTGGGTAATATTATTTTATTTAAATGTACTTACAATAAAATTTAAATATTTTGGTTTAGATTTGTGATACTGGCTCGTATCTGTCGACTACTTACTCGTCACCAGTTTCACCTGCGTAACGAATCTCTGAAAAGAAAAAGATGTCTTGATCAAAATGACATTACAAAAATTATGGAAGAATGTTCAAAGGTGAAGAGCGAGGAACTTAAAAAGTCAAACGAGCTCATAGCAGAAAGTAATAAAATAAAGGAAGTCTATATTAAAATAATGTAATGATACCGGACAAGTGGTGCAGTAGTTGAAGTTTTAGCAATTGGACCGGTAGCTACTCGGTTCAAGTCCGACCAGGTAGGCAGGAAGCAATAGCAAACTTTCTTCATCGATTTCAATCGGTGATTTTAATAAATACAAGCAGTGAACTTTAAAGGGTACAAAATCTATTGGCTAATATATTAATTCATGAGCTTTTTTTATTTTTTTATTTCTTTCCTTTTTTTATTTGTTTTTTTTTTAAATAAAAGAAAGTATTAATTGTCCAGTCCAGTGTATTTAATGTCCTTTGAAGGGCAATTAATACTCCCTTTTCATTCAACAAGCACACACCACCCACCCATTCACACTATTACGTATACCACCTGCGCATTGCAAACTCCATGTCAACCTCTACATTGACATGGACGGTGGGTCGGCGCTGAATTCTGCACTCCAACAGAGAGTCTTAGTTGTGGTGATGTTAATATCACCGATCGTAATCGATGCCGAAAATTCGCTCTGCATGCAGCCTCTGGTGGGATTCGAACCCAGTACCGCCCGGTCCAAGTGTCGAAGCTTTAACCACTGCACCAATAGTCCGGTAAAATGTATTATGGTTAATTAGAAAAAATAGATATTAATTACTTTCTTTTACGTAGTAAAATAATGTATAGTAATCATGAACATTTTTGACCTGGAAGTTTCAGCAGATTCGCCATAACGCCGAAGTTCGAACAAAAAGTTCTATTTGCGCGTGGTATCGTACCGACTAAATGTCTCTGTACTCTTCTATAGTCCAGACGAATTGGCTGATCGTAGTGAAACTTCACACTTAATTTTTTCCAATAAATTTGGAGATCTATTTGATTTTTGGCCGATACCGATTCACCGGAAGTGGCAGCATTCATAGACGTATTTACGAAAAACGATTCAAATGCAAAAGATTGTAAATTAATTTCACACAAAATTGATTTACATCATTTTTTTTTACCGGAAATGTCGAATTTTGATGAAATAAATTTATTTCAACAAAATTTGGCGTTTCATCGCGATTAGTTAATCCGCCTAAATTGTTGAGATGCTTGCAATCTAGACGGATTGACTAATCGGAATGAAACCTCATTCTTCAGTATTCTGGATAAATTGGGAGATCTTTGAATATTGTAATGGAAATCTGTGTACCGAAAATGACAGCTTCCGGAGGGAGCTTTATCACTTTTTGCAATGATGTTGAAAGGTATAGCGTAGTATGGTTGACACATATACTTGAGATGTATCTTATGTACATTTGTTCAACATATTCACCCCTCTATTTTTCTCCTAGTAATGACAAATATTTTTCATTAAAGTTCGGAATATGTCCGACGGAGGCTATATACTAAATAGAACTTGGCCATTTCTTAACGCATTTGCAATAAATTTCGGTTCTGATATTAGTATTGGAATTTAAATTTGTTTTCAAATATAGCTGTATGGAAGAACTCGGGCATTTCTTAACCGATCTGATTAAATTTCGAATTTCGTGTTCCAATGAGGATCATTCTACATGTAACTCGGCCAAGCGATATTGTTTAAACTCAGTTTGAACGTAAGTATGGAGTTTCTGACATGATATATTTCTAGAATATGTTAAACAGAAATTTGCATTTTCATGAAGTCTTCAATAACATTCGTGTGTGTAAACTGAAGTTCTTTTCTGTGAAAATGTGGAAGTTTATGAAGTTCTAGAACAGGTCCAATAATTTGCTCAATTAAAAGATTTATTCTTTACACAAGAACATGTCACTGCAATCTAACGAGAAAACAGACATTTTGTCAGAAAAAAATCTAGGTCAAAAATTTTCATAATAACTTTACAAAACAAGAGATTTTTTCAAAAATCGAAATTTCGCTTAACTTTTGAAAAATTGATTTGAACCAATATTCTTGCAAATTTAATTTAGAATCTTTTACTGCATAGCCGATATTCTCATCATTGAGATATTTTTCAAAATATTTGCAAGAAACGCAAGAACTACTATGGTAGGTGCCACTTCCGAGTTTGGCCAAATATCGCTGGGATTTTCAAATTTGTGGAAAAAGCTTAATGAAGTTTCATCCCGATCAATTGATACAATTTTTGCTGAAAAACAGTTTTTTGTCAAAAATATCGTTTTCGATTAAATTTTGGAAAAATGATCTTGGCCGATACTGTTGAAAATTTAATTTAAAATCTTTTAGTTTATAATAGCTTACTTCGTAAATGCTACACTTTTTAAAATAATAGAAAAAACTAAAAAGTCTTATGGAACCTGCCACTTCCTGTTTACCGATTTCGGCCAAAAATCACTGTGACCTACAAATTTATGAAACAACCTAAGTATGAAGTTTCACCCCGATCAGACAAATAGTCTGAGCTGTAGAGAGGACACAGACATTTAGTCTGCATACACACTCGAACACAGAGATTTTTTAAAAAGTACTTTTTTGACTTCGGCGATAAAGTCAAAAAAAAAATGTTCAAGAATAATATATTTTATTTAATTAAGTAAAAGAAAGTAAAAACAGAAACAAATTTGAAACGAACACATATTTAGGCTCATATAAAGCTAGTGTCTCTGTTAAGTCTGACAGCGTCTCGTTTAAGGACGGGATCCAACGCCGTTCAATAAGAATGGTATTAACCACATACCAAACTCTTAAACGACTTAGACAGTGTACAACACCGCCGAAACGTTAAAGCACTCTACTTGTTTCCCTGATACCTAATTGGTGAACGTTCTATAGAAATTAAGGGGAACGTTTCTCGCGGAAGGTTGATAATGAATTTGCTTAAAGCTTACTACTGGAATATAATATATACACATTTATTTGTAAGTGCCGCGAGTGCAGTGTAGGAGCGCTGATATTTACAAGAAGCACGGTATGTCTAGCGCTCTGTCCTAAATCAATAATAAAAATAAGTAAGTTTAGTCTGAGTGACTAATAGACGTAACAGGTTTGCCTAGCGTACCTGTAATCTATTAGAATAAAATATTAGAGTAATAAAATTTTCTCAAAACAAATTTAATTTTAATCATAAACCCGTACAGGATTAACTTAATATACACAATCATATTATCTATTCTTAGACACGGTTAAAATAAACTAACCTAGAATTATATTCCCAACACTTTCCACCTTTGTGCCTTGGTATGAGGTATAGATTATAGAACAGCAGATAAAACATAACCACAAAAAATATTACAAACACCAGTCATCTCGTCAATATCCATAAATAAAAATTCAACTGGAATTTTATCATTAAATAAGTTGAGTGTGTAAAACTATGAGCAAACAAAATAAAAAATTTATTGCCAGATTATTATTCATGAAAAATTTATTTCTTTATTATTGGATATAATTTGTGAATTTATTGATTTTTCACGCTTCAATTGTAAAACAAAACCGAATGAAATACATGGATGAATATAAACATCGTTCCATGGTGATGTGGATAAATATAGTTACGAGTATATAGATATACGAGTATACACGTATGTATCAACTTTTTCATATTTCTTTTTCCCATCAATTTTTCTTTTGTACTATATTAATCTCAAAAGGTGATACATATACGGAGTGCCATGACAGAAAAATGTGAAAAATATCACTGAATAAGCTAAACTTAGATATTTGTGGTTTCCATATCTGCGTATCAGTACATTAATCAAATATTGCTAATCTTTCGATACACTCGTGTCAATTTAAGAAATTTTCGTTTACCCTCGATTTAAATATTTACAGTACTGTTTAGTAGAAACAAATTATTTGTAGAAAATCGATCGATATCAGTCACTATAGTTCTTGTTCAATAAATCACACAAAATATTCATTCATGCTTCCATGCAATACAATTTACATATAAAGATAGGTATCTGTGCTTTATTGTCATGAATTACAAGCCAATTAGCTACATATATTTCGGTATTTCATAAATGAAATAATAAATTAGTAGCGACTGTAAGTAATTGCTTCATGTGGGATTTAAGGAAACCCGAAATCAATAAGAATTGAAGCCTGGTTTACATCATTCAATCTATAAAGAAAGTAAAGTGTATAGTTTAGAGTAAAATTCCCTAAAGCTCTTTACAGAAACAGAGAATTTAATTTGAAAATTAGTATACGAAAATATGATGCTATCCGTATCCAACTACATGTATTATCTAACTATTCACCTGGGCTAATAAAGAAATGTTTCTCCCATAACTCACCAATGGTAATAATCAAACCACGAGTTGCAAAAATTAACATCTTCCAATATAATTTGTGTGAGAACAAAGTCTCAATTGTTGGGATTCTATATCAGCATACCGCATGCCATCATTGCGATATCAAATCACACATACTTATTTAGTAATTATTCACCATTACGAATGGAAAACTTCACAAACTATCAAGAAGCCGCGATCAAATATATACGTAGTGGCATCATTAATTTTCCCTTGACGTTAAAACCAAAAAATAATTCCTTTAGAAAGGTAAACATTAAATTGTTAAATTGAAAGTGTGCATACATGTAAATGCGTAATAACTGGAATATTGGTCAATATATAGAGAAATACCTTGTTCATGTAGTAATAGTGAATTGTTTTCTAACCTAAACGGCTTGGCATTCGGATGCTCCATCTATTTCATCCAGATGCTCTATCTATTTCATTCCACCCTTAACTTCGTGAGTAAAGAAGAGATAATTAAATAGAAATTTAATTTAGTAATTGGCTTTAGCAAAGTTTTCGATTCAATCTGTGATCAAAAACTTCTTGAAGATCAATCAAAATTATTTCGTATGCTGCGTCTGAATTTCGAGATCAGAAATAATCTTGACATGATCGATTTAATTGGAGTAATTAATTCACCAAGGCTTGGATTTCTCGGACGCATTCCACGTCCCCAAAACCTAATATAAAACAGGCTCTGGGGTCGGCACGATGAACAACGACGAACAGGGCTTTCAAACTTTAGTTATCGTATCGGTGCCCTATCATTACGTGTCGCGTTATTTGGTAGAGCGGCGAACAATAGGCGGCGTGGTAATTTGTGACTCGGTCCCAGAGTTTGATCCTATGAATGAAATCAGCACGTCGAAAGTGGCAGTTTTCTCCAGTAGTATTTGCGATATTTCAAATTCTGATGACATCTAAAGAATTTTTTTGTTAGTTTTCCACTACTAGACTAAACTTCCCGGTTGAAATCGAACTTCAATTAGTCGATTTTTCCAAACTATGAGCTTAATTGATCGAAAGGAAGATAAATATTCAAATTCACAGTTTCACATAAATTGAAATCAATTCATTGGGAAGCCCATATACATAGATCTAAATATATTAATTCGTTTGATTTTTGGCATTGAAGGATGGTAAAGTTTTTGTCAACTAAGATTTAAAACAGAGCTACTGAGGCTGGAGGAAAGTCATGTACAAATAAAAAACTTAACACACCGGAAGACTGAGTCGACCAGTTACTAGATTTAACGAAAGAAATATATGGTATCCAATCGTACTTGGTACTACGGCGAAATTGGAAATGATGGTTCTTAATAGCCTAACATTTCACAACGCATTTCTGCAGCTCTTTCAGTAACAATTTTTTAAATTTTAAGTTTCCTTTACCTAATACATATTTTATTTTATTTTTTTTCATTTTGCAGACCTTTCACTGCAAAAGTAACAGTTTGTAATCTGCGCCTTAGTTCAAAAATAAACCGTTTTGATGCTGGTGGCAAATTATTCCTTTTTTATAGAATGTATACGTTAAGGTTTTAAATAATATCGCAAATTTAGGTGATCAAGTTAGTACTGAAAACTGCAGTTGTGGCGCTTTAAATAGTTGCATTTTCCCATTCCCATATAGTCATAGGGCATATCTCATGATAGATATTTGAAAAAGCAAGAATTTTGTTCTCAGCGCGGAGAAGGTACTGACATGCTATGGTAATAGCATAATATTGATCTCGTAAATCTTACTCAAGAGCATTCTTTTGAGATACAACTTTTTCTAAATCAGACTTAACTGAAATATTAGACAATTTTTCACGTAAATCAAGATAGATGACTTTCTAATTCGAGATTCTAAACTAAAGAATTATTTAACTGCTCTGAGAAATTTATTAGTTAAATCCATAAGCTTTTTTTGCTTAAAAGTTAGTGGATGTTTTTGAAATAAAATTGAATTGGGAATAATTTTCAGTTCAGTTTCGATGTGGACAACTTATTCCCAATTTATAAAACATTAAATCGATTTTGTTCCTCATTATAATAGCAAAATGGGATAGGAATCAAGCACGATTCGATGTAAAATATCAACATTAAGTTAAGTCTCAAAGTGATTAATAACTGTCCAGAAAAATTATTTATTTTTTCTCTGTGTAACATAAAAATGTTCCTTGATATCCTAGCCCGATTTAGATAAACGTTGCGAGATTTTCTTAATATTTCCTCATTAACATATTCTCATAGAATTACCAGAATGTTGCCACAGAATATGAAATGTGTGAAGCCTAAATTTTTACTGAAATTTTTAAATACATTTCTTTTAAAATTTATTTTAAAACCACTTTAAAAATTTTAAAAATTGAAAAGGCACCAGTTATAAATTCGATTATAATTTTAGAAAAATCATATAAAAATTCCCACAATAAATAAAATTAAATTGCAAGCGCAACTATATATCAAGTTAATAATTTAATCTATTTTTCGACACCGCAATCGGCCAAGCCTAGATATCTAAGACGTCAAACATAATTATTTACAACTACTTATCAGTTCGTTTATTTTAATTATAATGTCTGCTAATTATATCTAGTCTCAATCATATCAATTAATTTAAATTAATTATATTATATTATATAGCAATAAACAATTCACACAATCTTGTATGTATATTAAAAAGCTAAAATTTGTAATTTGGTCACGTGTTTATAGTCTTTTAGACTTCTAAAGTGATCCTAAAATAAATAAATAAAAAAAAAAAAAAAAGTTCGCAACAAAATTTCCGGGTATCACACATAGATGGTGCTAGCGACACATTATGGTATGATGTCGAAAATACCAATTTTAACTTTATAAATTTGCTTTATAATTTATTATTATTTCAACAACTATTATTTTAATTTTCACCACCATAAAAAATTCGTACGGCCAAACTACTTCCTTTCCGACGATCCTTTAATTAATTAATCTTTTTTATTTCTTTTATTTTTACGTTTTTTTGACGTTCTCATTTTTGGCTTTTGTCAGTTGGTAACAAAACAGGGGTGCGCGCCCCGATTAAAAGTAACATAGCGAAAGCGTATTTTGTTGTACGGATACAATTATTTAGATTTTAAATAATTTAACCGCTACAACATCTAGTTGTCATTTATGTCAGAAGTTGTGTTTTGTTCATAGCGTGGACAATTGTTAACGATAACCAGTTGTAGTACCAGCACATATCGCAACGCAAAAATGTTTTTCTAAGAACGAAAACGTCGAGTTTTGTGCCAAAGAAACAGCATTTGCGGGAAGGTTTGGTTTTCTGTTTGAACGTCATTTACTTGAGGAGGCCTACGGCGAACATACACCATCCAAAACTACCTGTGATTAACCTGTGTAAACGTTTCAGAAGTGGCGATTTCGACATTGAAGACAATAAGCGCTCCGGAAGATCAAAAACATTTGAAGACACCGAGCTGCACGCGTTATTGGATGAAAATGATACACAAACTTAAGATTAACTTGTGAAGGCAATAAACACGACACGCCAAGGTATTGCCAAAGGTTTATTTGCTATGGCAAAAATTCAAAAGGAGGGAAATTGGGTGCCGCCTGAAAGACAGATGGAAGATCGAAAAGCCACCTGCGAAATTTTGCTTTCACGGCATGAAAGAAAGAGCTTCTTGCATCGAATTGTTACGGGAGAAGAGAAGTGAATCTTTTTTCAGAATCCCAAACACAAAATGTCGTGTATTTCATCCTATATGTGCATGCACGTGTTTTAAACCTGGTGTGCTCCCGCTTGGAGGGTAATTTTTGCAACCTAGGATATACTGTTGGCGGAACAAACTTGACGTGCTTATTAAAGAAAACTTCAAATCGAGATAATTTCGCAAGAGTTATTTATCATCACATCACCATCCACATAACAAAAAAAACTCCCTCTATTTCAGTTTAAAAAAGTTATAATTCAGAAAAAATGGAAAGATCGTAAACAGCAAAAAAGAGATTTAAATTACTAAAGATTATGTGTTTCTAATTATACAGAATTTATCATAAGAACCCAAAATATTTAATATTATTTAGCATATATATATATACGAAAATGATAAAAATTACTCACCAGAACCACGTAACAAAGAGTACTGCTTGGGGTTCGTCCGAGTGCTGAAAATCAATGGATTAATCACGGAGTACACTAAATATTATTTCTTTAACTTCTTATGGAATTTCTCACTTAATTTTTCTCGCTATTTAAATTTTCTTTATTTTTTGGTATATACAAATATATATAAAACTCTAATTTAATTAACGCATGCAATTTAATATTGATGCATGTAATCATTGCAGCATGCGATTTAATATTGATTTTAGAACTAAGAAATCTCTATTTTTTGAATTTTTTTTTTTTTGGAAAATCATATTATGTCATCATTTATATGTTTGACATAAGAACATATGTATATATTTGACATATGAACTAAATACTAGTTTACTAGTTATATAGCTGCCAGGCCAAGTAATTAGAAGGATTTCTTTCCACTTGAGATCCTGTCCCCATATAACAAAATAACATGCAGCCAATTTCCGCTTAGAATTCGTATACTGTTATACGACCGTTATCGTCTCCTAGAGGTACATTTGAGAGGCCCATCGCCTAATTCGATATATCATTGATAGATTCTATGTATATAACATTAATATTATAAGAAACCCGTTAATATGACATTATTAATCCAAATATCTTACCGCTTAACGATATATAAAGTGTACGACCAGACACTAGGTTTTGGTAAAGGGTTTATTTCCACTTATACACTATAAGTTACACTTTAAAATCTAATTTACTTTAATGTTGTACTATTTGAGGTACGATTTAATTTAATTAACTAAGGGGAGCGTAATTTAATTTAATTGATGCCTAGATAAGCAGATGTTATTGCATAGGCCTCTCGAGTTAACTAAAATGTATTGCGAATTTACATAAAACGTAAATTTCGGTTTCTACAATCACATAATTGTTTATTGTTCCATCTCAACATCTATGTACTATGTGGATCTACATTCAATGTTCCAATACTTTGAGATCAGGCCAATCAGGTGGGTCCTTTAAAATATATAATACGCATTGATAATAGGTATCGCTTGATCGACTAGCAATACTTCGGTTTATGTAAACACAATAATTGCATTATGTATATACGATTGTGCGTAGGTCAATCGCCACAAATGAAAACAAATTAATTAATTAAATTAATTTTATTGCCTTTTTGATTTTTTTTTAAAGAAAGTATTAATTGTTCAATGGATTTAATATTCTTTGAAGGTCAATTAATACCCCCCCCCCTTTCATTCACGCACACACCACCCACCCATTCTCACTATTACAGTATACCACCAGCGCATTGCAAGCTCCATGTCAACCTGTACATTGACGGTGGGTCGGCGCTGAATTCTGCACTCCAACAGAGGGTCTTAGTTGTGTTTATGAACATCGCCATCGTAATCGATGACGAAAATTCGCTTTGCATCCAGCCACTGGTGGGATTCGAACCCAGTACCTCCCGGTCCAAGTGCCGAAGCTTTAACCTGCACTGCACCACTTGTCCGGTAAAAACATTTAGGTTTAAAATATAAATATTTAAAATATTTCATAATGTATAAATTTTAATTAATTATTATATTCTTCAAAAGAATAAAAATTTAGTTGTAATTGCTGAGTTAGCATAAATATTTACTGTTGGACTCAACAGCAAGGAATTTTGAAATTTGAAAATAAATAATTCAGTGTGTTTTTCAATAACATGAAATTTTATTTATTAAATAAAATAAGTATTTCAATAATCAACAACAAAATAAGTATTATGCGAAACATTATTATTAAATTGAACATTAAATTATAAGATCCTCATCAGTATGGTTGCATTCCACAATAACCGAATTAACAGTACATAATTGAACAATATTTTACTGTCTTTCGGAGTCGAGGACCGATCTTTAGTAGTCTAGCTCATCTATCGTCTCCAAAGTTTGCTTTGCCAACAACTTGGTAACATCCAGTTTCACTCTTTTTACGGAAACTCCATCATGTACAAATTCTGGCCGAACTTGAGAGATTGTCTTGTTTTTTTCGAAGTACACCAATGTACGATCTATATGCTACATCGCCGCGAACAGAAATATAACCTATAGACATTTTTCGAATCATGAATCACTTCGCCTTGTTAAACTGGAAGTGATTTTGTTCTGGAGGTTTAACATAGGCTGCGATTGCTGTCTTTCAATCCTTTACAGGGCATGTATCTAATCCAAGTCAAATAGTTTGTCCGTATTCCGCTTATGATTTATGATCCACCCCTTAGTTTTTCACTTTTTTTCTTCAGCTGGGCATAAATTATTCGGTGAAATAATGCCGATGCAATCTCGTTAGAGCCTTTCGAATGCTCGTTTTCCCGCCAAATGTATAAAAATACGTTTTCTTTACTCAGGCTAGTAGATGATGATCTCTATACAATCCCAAAATTGTATGGATACAGTTGTCCCGAAAAATAGGCTGCTTGCCTGATCTGGCACTTTCCGGATAACCATATTTTTCTGTCAATTGAAGTAAATGTTTAGCATTCCTCCTTGCTCCTCTCGTGTGAGATGATAGAAACTCTGTACTTGCAGATTATGAACCCTTTTCTTATATCGCTTTTTATTTTTTCATTGGTTTCATTTTTCAGTTGCTCCTTATCCTTGTACATGAGGCACGTTGAGCGCTTGTCAAATGATGTGTCTAAAACAGCTTTGTTTAATATGTTTATTGGCAGATATATTTATTGGCAGATTACCAGAGAGATACTGAGAACCGTCTTTCTTGGAACGGCAACAATGTAGGTCAACAACATTGAATCGCCCTGTAAATAATTTAACGGCCACTTTTCTTACATAATATTGCGTACTCCTGCGATCACCAGCCCGGGTTTCTACTAGGAGAGTACGTTTATTGTAATACCGTTTACAGATTCCAGCCACCGGATCTTTTGACACATTTATAATGTTAGTGAACGTGCTTTGACCAACCCGTACCAGATTGCCATTTATTTTGCAATAAAAAGTTCGATGAAATATTTCCTAGATTTAGTTGATCCGGCCTGCTTGCAATTGATCCTGATCGGTTACTTTATTTTGCAGCTGGAAAGGATAAATTTGTCCTGTTCAATTTTATTCTTCAATCTAATAAGTCGCGAGCAATTAAATAGTTTACCAACATGCTTGCAAGTTGGCATTGTTGATGGTTTCTCCATTTTGTATCTATTAGTTCATAAAAACAATTCAATTAATCATAAATACTAAATAATTACCAGTTTATTTACTCTTGTTCTTTTTTCCAACCAGTCGCATTCACCGTTTTCTGTCGCGGTTTACAATCTCTTTCATCGACGCTCATAGCCATTTCTAATTTTTTCCTTTATTTGTATTTTTTACTTTTGTCCAAAAATTCAACTTTAGAAAAACTTTTATTGCGACTAAAATTATGTTCGCGGTATTTCGAAATAAAGGAATTGTTGATTTTGAATATAACTTTCATTATAGGAATTGAGGTTTTCTTTGCATATAACCACGGTTTTGAAGTCCGATTTTCTATAGTAAGCCCCCATTTTTGCAAATCGAACCAGAATGAACGCACAGATAACGTTGCCATCTTTCATTTGGCATTTATAACTAATATTTTTTAAAAATTGCAATCAGGGCAAGTCTGATGGTGGATGAACGAGTAATTTGCCAATAATAATTCCTAACTTTCCAGTACTATGAAATTAATAAAATTTTCTATAACTTCTGAATTTCCCATCGATTCAACTATTGCCATTTAGTAGGCCATAATCTTTAGTACAATTCTCTATCTTCATCAGGCCTGCCAACATTTCGTCTGATCTTACTTAGGTAATTAAGTTACATACTATTTTATTGATTTCGTAATATTGGAAATCGCGCAATTTTTGGATAACTACAACACCGGTCCAAATCAAACTTACTTAGGGTCTTTTGAATAACCACATTGGAATCGATGAGCAACCTAAAGTTAAAGAACACAATTTAATTGGAAATCTAAGAAAACATTTTTATGTTTGCATCCTATTAGAAAAAATACTCTCTTGTATGCAACTAAAATATTTGGCAGCTTGTAGTAAATTATTTAATAGTCCTAACAAATGTTACATTTATACTAATGGTCTATAATAGTGCACCTTCTGAATTGTAGCATACATTTTTTAACACAACTTGGTTTTTGTTGTAAAATAAACTGATATTTATATCAGGAAGGAAACACAGACCATATGAAATTGATAATTTTATATTGGAAGTCTGGTGTACAAGCAAGCATTCCAATTTCAACATTGCCGCAATAAACAGTTGATTGACAAAATATGTTGAGTCTCAGAAATATTATTATTATTATTTATATAAACCGAAAAGTTGCTTACGTATTTCATTTCTTGCACTATCATACATTTCATATATTATGTAAACGTTGAATTATATTTATTTTATTATTAAGCTAGCACAAAAAATCAAACATCTTCACTTTTTTGTGTGTGTATATATCTTTCTCTATACATACATGTACAAAAGAGAATTATTTTGAAAGTCTAGCTTTTCTTGAGGCGATTTTGATTGAAGACAGAATAAATATAAAAAAGCAAAAAACTCAACATCTCGTAAGTTTTCATCGTCGTCGTATTTATATATGTATGTATGTATGTAAGCATATACATTTTCAAATGTCAATTTAGTTTAATATTACTAACAAACAAACAAAATCAGATGAAATGTTATAAAAAAGCATTATGAAGCACTATATCTATAATGCCGTAAATCTTTGCAGACTTTAACGAAACACAAGACAAAAAAGATAAGGAAACGAAGGGAAATTGCTTGTAGAATTTTTGTTTTAATTGTGTACATTGTGTTTGTTACATTATTAAAAATACAATAAAAAGGACTCTTTGTGGTTTGATGAGTGAAATATATGTACATATAAATATATGACGGTATATTTATTTACAAACATGTAGCTTTAATTTTGGTTTAATTTATTTATAATTTTTTTTTGTTTTATATGTTGTCGTGTGTTATATAATATTCCTATGCTACCAATGTATATTGGGTGGCTAAGTTATTTAGTATAGACATGAAGTTCAGCATTCTACACATACCTGTAAAAACATTTAATAAGATATATAACATAGATATAAATAAGGCAGGGTCGAAAAGACTAAGAAAGCAATTGCTTTCATGCTTTACACAGCTCCAATTGACATATTTATCCATTACCATCTACGTACATTTTCAAAGATAGAGTCTGGTGTAGTTAGCTCACATCAAGTCATTTCGTTTTCGACATCTAGATCGTGACTTGACAAAAAAAATTTCAATTGGTTTTGAATATGAGAGATACTTAAAAATTGAAACAGCAAAATACTGTGAACACCAAAACTGAAATTTATTTGAGTCCCTTTATAATTTTAAACGCAAAATAAATTATAACGACCGGGCATTGCACGCAGAAACTGTATATTGTATTTGGCGAATATATTTGATTGTGAGGTGAAAATTGCAGGTGTCCATATTAGGCGAAAAACATTGTGACTGTGAAAATAATACCTTAGCTAAGCTGGCATAATTTTTTAATTTGATTTAAATTATATAGTAAATGCTAATTTTAACCTATCTCCCTTAGTTATTTCATTAGGGACTGAAAACACGATGTTGGCGGTTCCCACTACATGCCTTTACCGCTCTGGAATTCCATATTTACTCGGGATTTCCAGAATTAAATTAACAAAGAAATATTTTCCTGACATAACTATAAAGAGGTTAGTTATGTCAGGAAAGAAAAACATTTCAATCATTAAGTTTACAATTTCAAAACAAGAAAAAAAAGAATTTTCTGGTGGGCAAAATTCCGTTCAAGCAAAGCAGGGGCTGCTCACAATGAATCGAAAACGATAACGCGTCGATTATTCCGTGCGCTGTTTGGGGCTTTTTAAGTGCAATGAAAATGATTTTTTATGCGGTATGTGACAATGGATGAAACACGGATCGACAATCATCTAAATGGTGAGAGGTCAATGAACCTCGTCCGAAGCGACCTAAAACACAACAGTCGGCTGGAAAAGTTATGTCGTATGTATTTTGGGATGGCGTTTGAAGGAAGAAATCGCTAAAAAACGACCTCAAATGAAGAAGAAAAAATTGCTCTTTTACCAAGACAATGCACCATGTCACAAGACGATCGCAACAATGGCAAAACTGCACGAATTGCTCATTGAATTGTTTCCGCATCCACCGTATTTGGCCTCAGCGATTATTACTTGATTGCAGTTGAGGTCTGCTCTAGGGAAAGAAATTTGGCTCCAATGCAGAAGTGATTGCCGAAACTGAAACTTATTTTGAAGACAAAGATAAATCATTCTACAAAAAAGGCGTCGAATGTTAGAGAGGCGGTGGACTGATTGTATCGCTTTAGAAGGAAATTATGTTGATAAATAAAATGTGTTTTTCCTAAAAAAAATTGAGTTTTCTTTATTAGACCGGGAACTCTTCGGGCTATGTGTTACTAGGTGCGCAACTAAACTTTCGGGTTTTTTTTTGAAAAATTAAAAATGGAAAATTTCAATAGAAATATAAAAAATTGTTTATACAAAGTATTGTCCTTCGCTAGCTACACATTTTTGCCATCTCTATGGCAATACGTGAATACCACAAAGATAAAACCGTTTGGATCGAAACCATTCATCCAACCAATCCTACACTTCTTCGACACTGGCGAAGTGTAGTTCTGCCAAGCCATGCCCCATAGACCGGAACAAGTGACAATCCGAGAGGGCCAGGTCCAGCTAATAAGGCGGGTGCGATAGCAGATCCCATCTCAGCGTTTTGATGGTGTCCTGGACGATGACAATGCGATGACATGGATCAATGCAAGGTTCAGATTGATGAGTTCTTGTCGTTCGCGTTGCCCATTGACAATTTCGCCCTGTTTCAGCACTTCATAGCACACGATTCCTTTCAGGTCCCACCAAACGCAGAGCTTTGTCTTCTTTCCGAAGAGATTTGGCCATGGCGTCGATGTGTTGTGGCTGCATTTAATTTGAAATGAAAGACAATAACGATGATCAAAACGATATAATTAGGCTGAATTACAATTATAATATTTTGTATAGTTTGCTATAATTGGTGAGAATGTCGTTTATACATTCATATTATGAGCAAGATAGGCGATATAAATTTGTATATATAGAGCTAAAATTGTTAAAATAAAACAACAAAATTTTATACCAACCAGCTAGTTATGTTTTCAATTTCACGTTTATTTAGAAATATTAGCTAAGCCCCCACCCGTGGTAGGCGCACTAATTCCTAGATAAACACTTGAAAAATCATTAATTCCCAACTAATTAATTTGAAATACATTTTTGCAAAGTAAAATAAATTTATAATTATACTTTAAATATATTATTAAAGTAAATATAGATTATTAGCAGAAACAAATATTCATTAATTATAATGCTGGAAATCACAACGCGTGTAAAGAAATTAAAAACAACCCGACAAAATGCATAAACTGTAAAGAGTCCTGAGAATTACAGAGGATTTAAAGTATCCAACGGACTCCAAAGGCTAAGAAACAAAATATATTAGTTTTCGCAAAACTCTACGGTTACCAGAGAGAAACAAGTAAAATCCAAGCGGAGCCAAATCCACCAGTTAAAGGTACAGCGCGGAAAACCTACGCGCAAATTGTACATCAACCATCTAATGCTATTACTGATGACCCTCTTAAAAGGATATGTAGAAGCGTAGAAGCCATAAATGCTAGACTAGAAGCTTTATATAAGCGTCTAGAAAAGTAAGAAGCCACGAACGGAGCAACAGCCTTCTTAAAATAAAATGAGCAAAACATTAAAAATTGTCACCTGGAACGAGAACAGACCAGCGCAGCATGTTCCAGAGTTAGAATTTTTTATAAATTTAGAAAAATAAATATATGTCTTATATCGGAAAGCCATTTGACAGAAACATCATTTATTAAAATATGTAATTATGAATGTTATCATGCTGTTCACCCAGAAGGAAAAGCGAGGGGAGATCATCAGTAATAGTGAAAATGAATGTCAAACACTATGAAGAACCTTGTTTCGAAGAAGAAAGTATGCAAGTTAAAACCATAAAAGTTGAAACTAATAATAATAATGAATACAGTATTTCCTCTATCTACTGCCCTCCACGCTATAATCTAAACAAAGAAGATTATACTAGACTTTTCTATCACTAGGATCTAATTTAATTATTAGGGATGACTTTAATACAAAAAACACCTATTGGGGATCAAGACTTACAACCCGTAAAGGAAAAGAGCTTTTCGAAGTAGGTCGGGTAAACAACTGCTAGTTCCATTCTAGGACAAAAGGAATTTTCGTGGATTACATCGTGTCTCAAAAATAACGAGGCGATATATTCTGACCATTCACCTGTTATCATGACACTCAGCACAATAATAATTAATAAGGATAACTTGCCTAAGGTAACAAATAATAAACCTAAGTTGGACCTCTTCCAAGAACTAATTGAAGAGCAAATAAACCTTCAAGTGCCAATTAAAACAGCGGTACAATTGGAATACGAACTAGAGGTACTTAACAGTACTATTCAACAAGCAGCATGGGAAAGTTCTCCTACTAATCATACCGAATCCCGTAGGAATCAAAATTATCCTCTTGAAGTCAGAGAATTAGTTAGAGAGAAACGAAAGGCACGAAAGACCTGGCAAAGAACACGCGCCCCGGAAAACAAAAACATCCTCAATTATCTGTGCAATAAACTGAAACAACTTATAAAAGAAATTAAGAACGAAACTAGTACGTAAGGGTCTCACCGAAGATAAGAACACTGATTACTCTCTTTGGAAAGCACCAAAGGGATGCAAATGCATGTGCCGCCTATTAAAAATGAGGAAGGCACTTGGGCCAAAAGTAACAAGCAAAAAGCTACTTTATTTGCGGCTCACTTGGATGAAACTTTTCAACCGTTACCTAGGCAAACTGCATTAAATTGATGCAAATCAACTGCAAAATTGATTTCCGTAATATACGATCTGTAACTTTACAGGAATTGAAAGCTGAGATACATACAAGTACAATTTAAATGTGAAAACGCCTCCAGATTATGATTTAAGACTGGCCAAGTCGTAAAAGCCATTCCCGAGAAGGACTAAAATATGTCTCACGACAGTGGAAGCTTACTGAAGTAATCTTGATTCCTAAACCAAGCAAACCAGCAAACGACAAAAAGTCGTACAGGCCGATTTCACTACTTCCTCTCATTTCAAAATTATTTGAAAAATTACTGCTCAAGAGGCTCAAGCCAATAATAGAAGAACGAAATTTAATTCCACCACACTAATTTAGATTTAGAGTAAATCACTCTACGATAGAACAAGTTCACAGAATAACGGACATTTAGGAAGACACACTTGAGAAAAAGAAGATATGCTCCAGTATCTTCTTAGATATACCACAAGCTTTCGACAAAGTTTGGCATCAAGGACTTGAATTTAAATTGCATGGAGATCTACTTAAGCAGTTATATCAAATTCTTAAATCTTACATTGCAGATCTGCATTTCCGTGTGAAATATAACGGAGAGTAATCTGCACTAAAGAAAATAGCAGCAGGCATACTACAAGGTAACGTACTGGGTCCTATAATGTATATCCTGTATACCATAGGTGTGCCAAATACAGAAGGTGCTACCATAGCAATGTTTGCAGATGATACAGCTATTCTGGCAACTGGAAAGATTATATCAGAAGCAACGACATAACTTCAACAAGCAACATACTCAGTGAGTAGCTGGACAAAGAAATGGCAAATTAGCCTACATGAAGTAAAATCGGTTCACGTAAACTTCACAAACCAGAAAGTTAACTGGATTTCAGTGGAACTTAATTCAAGGCAGGTTCCAAATTTAAATACAGCCACCTAGGCATGACTCTCGACTGCAACCTTAAATGGAAAGATCAGATTTCAAAAAAAGACAAATTGAACATCAAATATAGGAAAATGTATTGGCTAATAGGTAGAAATTCTGAGTTTACAATACACAATGAATTGCTATTATATCGGCAAATACTTAAACCAGTATGAACCTATGGTACTCAAATTTGGGGTTGTGCCAAGAAGACAAATACACAAATGATACAATGTATTCAAAACAAAGTGCTGCGTGGCATTATTAACGTACCATAGTACATCAGAAATGATAACCTACATAGGGACTTAAACATGGAATATGTCAGTGATTAAATAAAAAATCATGCAAGAAAAACATTCAGCGGATATCTCGGCACCAAAATGCAGACATACGAAGTTTGTTGGACACCACCAAAGCAGTAAGAAGACTTCTTAGGCAGAAACATTTAGAATTGGGCAGTTGTATTTAATTAGGACAGAGAAATATAATAAATTATGTAAATTCAAACGAGAGTAACCATTGGGTCACTGCCCGTCAAATGTGAATCTTTATTTAAGAAAGATAAATTATGTAAAACAGTTGCAATAATTAATTATATTTACTTTAATAAAGTTTATTACAATTATCTTGAAATGTCTTCAAATGGAATTAAGAGTTTCTGTAAGTCAGGGACGCGTATGTTTGGTTCTAAAATTAAATTCCTTACTTTTACATTACGCCTTTATACGAGTATATTATGACTTACGTATGTAATCAAAAATTGTTATTCCCGCTTAAATTTCAGACAACTAGCATGGTCAACCCTTGTTGAAAATTTAATCTTTAAATTTATTTGAATTTTTTAATTCTTTGTCCTTCATAGTAAATGCTATATATTTCAACATAATTGCAAAAGTTGAAAAAGCTTCTACAGAAGCTACAACTTAACAACAGTTAATCCGTTTGGGCTATACAGAGGCCGAATTTTTGTTTAAAAACGGATTTGTTGACAACAATTGTAATTTTCGCTTAAATCTTGTTGCAAATCTAATTTAAAATCTTTTATTTCATAGTCATTTCCCATAAATGATATACTTTTTAAAATATTTGCAAAAAACGGAAAAGCTCCGACAGAAGCTGCCACTCCAACGAATCGCATATGAAATTTCATTTCATTCCATTTCATTCAATCGTCATTTTCGCTTTAAATTTTATAAAACTGGTCTGGACTGGTATTCTTGCAAAATTAATTTAGAATCTACTTAGTACTTAGACGTTTTTTTCGTAAATTACATACTTTTTAAAATATTTGCAAACATCGAAAAAGCTCCAAAATGTAATATAGAATCATTTAGTTCATACCCGTTTTTTGAAAATGATTTACTTCTTATAATTGCCGTGACACACATTGACCTGGATCAGTTCTAATTTTATATGGAAAATCTGATTCGAAGTTTATTTTAGATCACTATTTTGTATTTGAAATCTAGTAAGCGCCTTACACGACATGAACCGGAGCAGATCAAGCATCACGAAACACACCGTTTTTTAAACGAAAACGCCCCTCCTTGCTATCGATATCGGCGAAAATTGCTGGGATCTACTAACTGATGAACAAACTTAAGTTTGAAGTTTCAGGTCGTATCAGTCAATCAGTCTGTGCTGAGAGAGCCAACGGCAGTTAGTCTCCACGGCACCACACACAACACACACACACACACATACATTTGTATATTCAATCCTGTGTTTGAACATGTCATCAATTATAAATTAACGTGGACAAACAGTATGTTCCTATACATTTACATAATGCAAGCTAGCATAAATAATCCAACTTATTATTGAGATTAATTCACATAATGCAATTTAGCATCAAACATTTTTTATATAAATCATACTTATGTTAATAATAAGACAGAATAAAATTTTACGTTAAATCGATTAGTTCATTCTCTAACTATTAGATCACGCTCAAGGTAATTTATTAATTATTATAACAATTCGATACAGCTTAAATTTATGACTTAAGGCATTGAGTAGAATTAACCATTGGCCCTTTGAGCCGAATGTGGTATTAGAATATTAGAGTAATATCACATTGAGTGTGATTAGATAAACTTTTATCACTCGTCCAACTAAATCCAGCGAGAATAATAACAAATCTCCCGCGTTCACGACTAACAGTCGTGAGACAAATCGAATCAACACAAACAGCGCGAGTAATTTCAAAAATTCTCGAATCTCTTGTCAAGACTAATTGTTACGTAAAATCCTCTTCAATAAGAGAATAAAATTTAATCAACTTTAAAAGAGCAGAACCAATTACAACAAGGATGGCGAGACCAAGAAAACAAGGAGTACCTGCAAAAAAGACTAAGACTGGCATATATTGAAAGCGTCTGGGACGAATTCATCGTTACCGACACACAACTGAAAGACGATTTGTTGATTATAATCAAACTCATAAATATTGGATTGAACGAGCCTGTGTCAAAATATTCTACGTTAACTATCGGAATGAGTTAGAGGATAAATTGAAAACAATAATGTCCATAACGGCGCAGAACGACAAGTCCCTCCCTATTAACCCATCAACCAATGTGCCAGAAAACAAACAGCAGCAACGTCAGGACAAACCTCGAATTCTAGAACTTTCACTGTTGCTCTTAGTCTGCCACAGACAGTCTTGCCAATTCAACAGACTTGCCGTCATCAAATAAGGAAGATGGCTGTTCACTAGAACCTGAACAAATGAGTAGATATATGACGCAGGGCGTGATTAGGTTGCAAGCTGACAACTGAAGCCACCAAGGCACTAGATAGCCAAAACGGTCGAGAGCAACTACAACACAAGCTGCAGAAGTTAGATGCACAAAACGAACAACTGCACGAAGACATCTTCATGAATGCCACTAGTATTGAGTAAACAATGTTAATGTTAAAAATGAATAACTATTTATCAAAATTAAAGATAAATATACACCGTTTATGTTCAAGAATATGAACATCTATTTTATGCCACAGTTCTGATATATAAGTAAATAAGTATACAAAAATATTGAACAAAAATTCCATTGCATTTGTATGGGTCTTTTTTAGTGTTTACGCTTTATAGGCCCGTATACATACAAACGGTAGTTTTTATGTTTTACTTGGCCGTATACATCTACTGGTATTGGTGACTGCCGTATACATCTACTGGTATTCGTTTAACTTATTTTAAAAAAATTACCGCAGTAGTTAAAGCTAAAAAAATTATATTTTAAAAATTTCTGAGTACTGTGCCGCTTGATGCCTTATAGTCAAACGTATATAGTAAATTATATATCGAGGGAGTAAAACAGGAACATGGAACTGGATTAAAAATTGAGTATGATATTTAACCGACAACTACAAATAAGCACTTTTGAACGCTAAACTAAAATAGAAAATTTAAAAAAAAATAACTTATTCGAATATCAATTAATGATAATAATAAGTAATTGGGTAATTAAAAACACCTGACTATTATAAAAGGGACTTTTTATCAAACAGTGAACAAGATTTCTTATTGCGGTCATATTTTTTAACCCCAGTACTAATTTAAATAACATTAAATGTCACGAACCCTACAAATAAGTTGGTTTTGTTAAATTATCCATCGGAAGACGACAGTTTTCATAGGAGCTTTTTATTTTTTGCAAGTATTTTATTAAATAAATCAAATAAATTCATTTGAACTAAAAGTTTTCTAGGAGAGATCCTTGAGAAATTTGGTGGAAATCATTTGTACCATTTAGCATTTGCTAAAAACGACAAAAAATTAATAGATTCAAATAAATTTAAAGATTAAATTTTCAATAAAGGTTTTCTGAAATTTAAGCAAAAATAATGGTGTTGGATTATACGATAACGTTTTACGAAAAGTTCGGTAAGTTTAATTTTTCGCTTTAGAAATCCAGTGTGGTATATTCGAGATCTTTTTATATATTCGTGATAAACGAAAGTCGAGTGTTTTCCTCAACAAATTCAACCCTCAATTTTTTCGTTTGTATTAGATTCACCCGTACCGTAATAATGCCTTCTCTAAAATTTTGATTGTTGGCGAAATGTAAGAGTCCAAGAAAAAAGCATAGTGGCTGTACCTGTGTGTGAATCGGCACATTATTTGATGTAGTGGGAAAGCTGTTTACGTATTTTCTTTATACCCTCTGTTACTCGCCTCCCAAATTATGTTAGAACCGCATAAAACGTATTTATACTAATTTAAGTTTGTATAAAATTGTGAAGCACATGAGAAGCAAGAAAGTTAATTATTTCTTCATATTTTCTCGTTGTTTGTGTGATCGAGTAAATTGTATTAAATCGCCCAATAAATAATTCCGAAATAACTTTATAATCCTTAAATATATCAATTTTCTACTGTCAATGGCAATCAATATAAAAGATTTGTGGTCCCAAATATGAAGAAAAAAACATTCATCACAGTTTGATTCGTTGATATGCTTACAGTTAAACCTAAATTTACTTTAGGATAAAATTAACACTATGTAATATATATCATTGTATTAAAGGCAATAACATTTTGTCTTCCAAAAATTACTCACGTTTATGTTTTTTTAGAGGAAACGAACAACTATCGTGTAGGTAAGAATAATATTGAGAAGATTATGTCATATATATAAAGGGTGTTTTTTTAAGAGGTTGCCGATTTTTTTTTTGAATAAAACACATATAAAATTATGAAATGACCAAAATTTTTTTTTATTTGGTAGATAATTTTTTGGCATTTAACATTTAAACACAATTTCTGGCATATGGCTACCACGACTATTTTTCACAAATGTCATTCTGGAGGTCCAATTTTCCAGCACTTTTTCAAGCATTTGAGGGCGTATGTCAGCAATGACACGTTGAATATTGGTTTCCAAAGCGTCAATCGATTGAGGTTTATCCACATAAACCAATGACTTCACGTATCCCCACAAAAAGTAATCGAGTGGCGTCAAATCGCACGAACGCGGAGGCCAATTCACCGGACCATTTCTCGAAATAATGTTGTCGTTGAAAGTTTCTTTCAATAAGTCGATTGTTTCACGTGCTGTATGGCAAGTGGCACCATCTTGTTGAAACCACATTTCATTCATATCCATATCTTCAAGATTTGACAACAAAAACTCATTTAACATGGTTCTGTATCGATTTCCATTCACGGTAACGCGTCGTCCTTCCTCATTTTTAAAGAAATATGGACCGATGATCCCACCAGCCCATAGACCGCACCAAACAGTACATTTATCAGGATGCATTGGTAATTCTAGAACGGCGTGTGGATTATCTTTGCTCCAAATGCGACAATTTTGTTTGTTGACGTATCCATTTAACCAAAAATGCGCCTCATCACTGAAGAGAATTTTACGGTAAAAAAATGGATCTTCGTTCAATTGATTTAACGACCAATCACTGAATTCACGGCGCAAACGATGGTCGTGTGGCTTTAATTCTTGCACCAATTGAATTTTGTATGGCACCAAACCCAAATCTTTACGTAAAATTTTCCATAAAGTCGATGGACAAAGTCCAATTTGCTGAGCACGACGACGAATCGATAAATTGTCGTTTTCTTCGACACTGGCCTCAACGACAGCAATATTTTCTTCTGTACGAACTCTTCTCATTCTTGTCGGTGGCTTGGCATCCAAAAGAGTGAATGTAGACCGAAATTTGGTAATTACGTTCTTTATGGTGGTCTCTGACGGACGATTATGTGCACCATAAAATTCACGAAGTGCTCTATAAACATTTTTAATTGAACACTGATTTTGAAAATAAATTTCCACGATTTGAAAACGTTGTTCTGGAGTTAACCTATTCATAATGATTTGCCAAACAATACTGAGTAGAAATGCCACTTTGAGCTGTCAAAACAACTGTCATAAAATAAAACGACATCTATCGGAAAAACAAACCTCCTAAAAAAACACCCTTTATATATATATATATATATATATATATATATATATATATATATATATATATATATATATATATATATATATATATATATATATATATATATATATATATATATATATATATATATATATATATATATATATATATATATATATATATACTCGTATATATATATTGGAGCCTCTTGATAAACGGATTTAACTGTATGATATAATTCTATAATATATAGCCGACTATATTTAAATTATATATATAGGCTTATTTATATTGATAATAATATTCCAATAACATTGAGAAACATTGATATATATATTGTCCGAGGAAATATTAACGTAATCAAATGAAACTGCGTTAAAATAAAACATACGTGTATTTTATTTTAATAAAACCAACAATATTGAATGATACTTTAATTTAACAAACCAGTAAATATTTTTGTAGTTGGCTCGATTGCATAAAATTGTTGTTTCGTTAATTAATTTAACATTCGCATTACTTTATGCTCCAAATTAGGTTCCAGTTCGGAAACGATTATACTCTGTTCCTCAATATTTCTTTTACCAATTTTTAAATGAAGCTCGTTTAACCGACTTTTTTCATACGCCACCTTAAAGAAATTCTAAATAAAGTTTCATATAAAATATAAATCGAAAGTAATTTGTCACGACTTAAATAGGTAGTATGTGTTAGCATAATAACAATTTAAAAATCTTTCTTTGTATGTTTGGTATCAAAAATAACACTAAATAAAAGTTTTCCTCCTTACGCTATATTTCCATACTTTCACATTCGTAAACTCACACACAAGTCACTTTGATGAACAGACATTTGTTTTTATTTTGTTTTTCCAGAAAAAAGGAACAGCAACCGAAAAAATTAAGAAAATTACATAATAATGAGAAAATAAAGCAGAAAAGATTTTAAGTTCTTTTTGTGTTTAAATTTTATTTTATTTTCGTTGAGTCTTAAAAACTTTTTGTTTTCTTATGTTTCTTTTCTCATTTTTGCTTATTTTTTCGGAAGGATTATAAAAATAGAAAAGCTAAAACGAACTGAGCAAAAAATCTTCTTGGTTTTATTCTCGTATGATTGTTCAAAATATTGTTGTTGTGAAAAAATTTTTTTTGGTAAATAAATGATAATTTTACGTTCAGGATTGGAAGGTTATATGGGTTTCTTTATTTCAGTTTAATTTTGTTACGTTGGTTTCTGGGAATAATTGATTTTTGACTAAAACGAGTACAAGTAAAGGGTTGTCAGAACCCAAGTAACATTAGATAGACCTAAAGGCAACGATGTACTATAAAACAGTCAGAACACAGAGCTCTTACAAACCATTATCAGGTTCTCTGGTCACAACACTGTCCTTATCTTCTTTAAAACATTTTAATCATTTTAAATAAATTATTAGAAACTTTTTACTTTTATGGATTGGTTTTTAATGAACTTGGGTAATGCAAGGTTTACAGGAAAATACTTTGTTATACCGCCATCCATTTAAGCCTAATCGCTGTGAACTATCAAAATTACTAGAAATCAGATTAAATCGTATTCTTGTTAAACAATATTTACGTGGTCATATTCTGTATTGTATTTTAAACTGATAGGTGTACGAGGAGTTGACAAAAAACTGAGTAGGGTTTACAATTTGAATATTAAACTATCGATTATTCGACCAAATGTAACTATTCTTTTATCAGGCTATCGAATATTGTTGTAATTATAGTATTGGAATAAAATAAATTGATTGTGTGATTGGAGAGCAAAAGACCAGAAGACCTGGGTATGAGATATCTAGAGATTATACTTGGCCGTACGGCAAAGTCTTTATCTACTAAATTGTCGATTATCAAGCGGTTTTCGTCGGTCATTTGAGGAAACAATTACTATTTCATAAAATTGTTTCCTCCAATTTATTTGGTAATTAATTGGACCCTAATAAAAACAACCATAATATATTACAACTTTGTCAATTATTTTGACGAAAAAATATAGAATAATTCAAGTGCTTTAAGTTTTAAGCATGCCTTAAAACTAATATGGATAATTAATAAAGTGCCACCATTGTTTATACAGCACAATTAAATAAGAGAACGTAACTTTTTTGCTTCGAAGAAGTAGCTTTGAATTATCAAAGTTTACTTTGTTTGCGGGTTAGAATGCGGCAAATGATATTGTCCTACAACGAGTTTGAACAGTATATTCGAAACTGAATCACAAACGACAAACTTACTACTGAATTGAATGAAGTTACACACACACAAACACACACAGGCTTATCATTTATATTCAGTGCAATTTTTTGTCATATAAATCATATAATATTAAAATACAAAATGAAAAATAGGGTAATCATCATCGATTTAACGGCAGTATTGATCTACCCTTTAACAAAGAACAATTTATGATAAAAAGTTATGAGAACATAAGAAATAAAATCATAACAATAAAAATATAAAATATAAAAAGATAAATAAATTAAAACTAAAATTAAACTTCATCAGATTAAAATTCTAAATAGAAAATGGTGCTCAAAAAGCCAAACTTTAAGTACCTGTAAAAACGATTTCGAATTTATTTGTTGTCGAATGCTAAGTGGAAGTTGGTTAAATAAGGAAGGGGCAGTTACCAGGAAATATTTTCTAAAATGTGGAACAACAAATAATAAACAATCATTGTTCTTATATTGTATCGCACATTTGCTCTCAATAATCGATGCCCACATCGCAAATAAAATAAACGTAAAACCTTATAAACATATAGATGTTGTAATGGTAAAACTTTAAAACTCAAAAATAATGGCCAAGCAGAAACCCGTGAAGACTTAAAACACATAATACGAATAGCATATTTCTGAACAATTATGAGAATTTTTAAAGTTGAATGATAGCAATCACCCAACATGATAACACATATTCAAGCCTAGAGTTAATGCAAGCATAGTAGAATTTTAACAATACCGATTTAGGTGCTACTGGTCTTAACAGATATAAAGTTCGTAACGCATTGCTAAGAGCCTTTTTTATTTTATCGACATGTTGCTTACAATTCAGATTACAATCAACAATAACTCCAAGGTATTTGAAGCTCTCAACAGTTTCAATGGAAATGCAGGAGCTCGAGCAATTAACAGCATTACAAAAACTGGAATGATATGTTAACGGTGAATGCAAACTACTGCTACCCAAACTAAAATGCATAAACTTAGTTTTATCACTTAAAATTAGGAAATGGTGGTCAAACCATTTCCTTAAAACTAAAAAATCGGCTGCAATTTTATGGCAAACATCAGTTTGTGAGGACCCATAGCATAAGCTCATATCGCCTGCAGACGCAACCATACAGCCAGCCAAATTTGCACAAAAATTGAGTTTATGTATATCAGAAATAGATAGGCCTCAAGACGGAAGGGCTGCTCATAGTTCCATTTACCTTAACAACATGATTACGATTTGCAAAATACGATTTAAATCAATTATTAATATTTCCTCTGAAACCAATTTTAGAAAGCTTATGCAATAGAAGGTTATGATCAACCATGTCAAAGGCTTTTTATGTCAAGAAAAAGCCCAGCGCAAGAGTCAGAATTATTTAGCGATGCATGCACGCTATTTAAAAATTCAATTAGTGCAGACTCCGTGGAAAACCCATTACGAAAACCGTGCTGACAATAACTTATAACACTATGCTTCTCAAGAAATACAACCATTCTAAATTTAATCAGTTTTCCATTATTTTTAACAAAACTGGCTGTAGAGCAATAGGCCGGTAATTATTTAAATCGCCTCTGGAACCATTTTTATAAAGAGGTAGCACAATTGCTGATTTCAAAATTTCCGGAAAAATATCGGTTTTAAAACAATAATTAAAAATATGATATAAAGGAGGACATATAAGACCTGAAGAGGAAGAGTTGCTTGAATTTAAAGAAGCAATGGCCTTAGAAACTTCAAGGTCGTCAATTGAATGAAAAAAAAGATTGCTCAACATAATCGCCGTCAGGCTCCATTGAATCCTATTATTTAATGGAAGACTAGATTTAACGCAATACTTTCAAACTAATTGCTGAACTCATTGGCAATATCAAACGCATCAGTTAAAAGATCATTATTAGATGAATTAATAGAATAATGAGCTTAATCTTTGATGAATTATTACTTAAAATATCATTGATAGTACGCCACATAAGTTTGGAGCCACCGGAACAGTTATAAAATCTATTTTTATAATAAGCTACATGAGCAGCAATGGTTTTCTTTTTTAGTTTATGACAATAGGCTGTAACATATTGCTGGAAACGTTGATTGGTTCTAACATGTTTCGCCTTTCTCAATCACCATTTTTTACGTTTAATCATGTTTAACAAGGCCTCAGAGATCCATGGTTTAATAGGACGATTACTATATGTGATTTTTGTGAGTCTAAGCTAGCTGAAAAAACATCATTCCAAAGCATTAAAAACAACAGCTGCACACGGATCGTCAAGGGCATAAATAGGAGAGAAATTAGCTCTATTTAACGATTCAAAGAATTTAGATAGAACGATTTTTGGCTCAACAGGTAATATATCATTACTTTTCACCTGATTAATTTCGATCACAACATGCATCAAGTGATGATCAGTAATCATATAATTAAATAATTCAACCTTGACGCGAGACAATATATTATCACGTAATCTGCAAAAGAAGTGGTCAATACAAGTAGAAGTAGTATCAGTTACTCTAGTTGGATGATTAATAAGCGATGCTAAACCAACGGACGACATCATACAAATATAATTATCGGACACGGAGCAATATTAATATCACCCAGAACAAAGAGGTTTTTACTGTTTATATGTCCTAAATATTCAGAAAATTCATCGAGAAAGACAGACTACCCGTAACGGCCTGGAACACCATCTGTATTGTAACCCAAACACTTACCATGATGACCGCTATTGGTTTAACTAATTTTGTTTTTCACACAGCAATCATTTAAATAACTAACATTGTTATGTCAATCTATCAATAAATAATTAAATAAATAAATATATAAATAAACAAACAAAAGCCTTCTATATACTATATAATCTCATAAGCTTATTAATGAAATAAATGAATAATTAACATTTTCCGAATACCAATAATCAATAATATTAGAAATATTGTGTCAGAACAGCCTTAATTTTAAAATTAATTCCCACCTGCCACTAAAAAACTGTTATGATCTCGCCTATTGACCTGGTTCGCGTCATTTCCACGTGGAATGGTCCCTTCGGCAGGGCATTAATTCAGAATAAATTGGTCAGTTAAGGATTAAGAATTTAATGACATTTTTGAAATACTGATATATAGATTTAAGCATTAAAAGTAGTTTAATAAAAATTTAGTTGTATAGCAGTTTATTTTATAGCAGTATATTTATTTATTTTATAAAGAAATCTATTCTGTGAGTTACATGCATGATTACAGATTTAAAACAGAGCGTTCAGTTTAAAACAAAAAATAAAAATCATAATTTTGATTTAACATATAAAAAATAATAATTCTTCAGGATATTTTTGAAAGTTGTCCTTTGATCGATTAAAGTCAAATGGGTCATCGTTGATGTTGGATGATTTTGATTTTTTCCCAGTCATTTTTCTTTAAAAAAATCAGAAACTTTTTTTGAATGCATTCAATTCTTTTTATGTGCATCCAAACTATGTTGGATTCCAGGACGTTACAACGTATTCCAGTTAAAATCGAACAAAAGAGAAATAATATGAACATAGGGTATGAATATTTTAAGTTCACGTTTAAGTCCAACGTTTGACAAATCTATTCAAGGCATTCGCCTGTGATAAGAACCAGATTTGACAGGAATTATAATGTTTATGATACTAATAAAATTATTTTGTCGCGTTCGACTGAAGCAAATTAATTTTTATCAGTTTATACAAATTGCATCACCAGGTAGCCTCGAAACGTCGGAAAGTTGAAAGTGATTTGTCACCGATTCGATTTGATTATTCAAATATGCCTGTTACTCTGAACTCGTCAACACGTAATGACGAAAATATTTCATCAGCATCAAAAGCCATGTAGAAAGCCATCAAAAACCTGGTTTTTGATTTGCCTGGTTTTGAAATAACATTTTTATATTTTAGTTTCAAAAGTATGGTTTTGTACCAAAGAAGCCTGGCTTTTTAAAAAGCCATATTTTTATTTTTTTTTTTATTTCTTGCTGATGATAAATTTTATCTTTAAATTAAAATATTTTGTTTAAATATTAAAATAATCTATCCTGATGCTCGAAAGATAAGTAAATGTTTCGAGAAGCACGACTTGAAAAAAACGAAAAAAGTCATAAGACTTTTTTCGTTTTTTTTCAAGTCGTGCTTCTCGAAACATTTACTTATCTTTCGAGCATCAGAATAGATTATTTGTTTTAGTGCTTTGTAATATGATATGGTATCCTCCGATGGACGAACGGCTAAATTTTTTAGGATTCGAATTTTTATGCGGAAATTTTCATCATTGTCGTATTTCATTGCACAGCCTTGCACTTGCACCTTTCTCCAAAGAATTTGCCCGAAATGGAGTAACCAACATTTATAATTAGCATCCGGGAATAATTGTTTTAATCCTGCCACAGTCGCCTTTTCAAACTCAGTGATAACCAATTCTGGTTGCCAGCGAAACAATTTCGTTACCAATTTTGCAGTGAACAGTGTAGAGTTGGCGCATGAATCCTGGAACCACCTCAAAAGTCCCGTCCATTAGCTAACAATCAGCTGCATTCAATAATGAAAGGCTTGTATGTGTCATAACACTATCGTGCATTCAAAAAAACATTTTTGCGAAAGGACAAATTATTATCCATATTTCGGTGGAAAATAAACGCAAAAGTCCCGTTCACAATCAACAACAGCATTACGGATTATTTGTGATGCGTTTAAGGTAGTTGTTTTTTCACTCCGCTTTTAAATTAGCATTCGCTTTACCAATTGCCTTACTATGGGCCGAGGGTTTGCGGCAATGTTCCGAAGGTACATGTATCACTCCGAACCGAAATGAGAAAAAATAAAGAATTTTTATTTCGTGCATATAACATTGAAATATTTTTGTATAGAGCGAAAATTATTTACGCATTGTGTGTGTATGTGTGCGTGCGTGTTTGTGTGAAAATGATCGATTTAAATATTTCCTTAAATTTTCAATTTCTCAATTTCCAATTAAAGCACAAGTTTACAATATCGTTTATCTTCGCTTTCGAAATCCTGGTATTTATATTTTGATTAATTAGGACCGGCCCGAATTAATAAAAATTAAGTTGTTTTTAAAAACTAGGATATTGATAAACCAGGTTTTGAAAACTAGGCTTTTAAAACCAAACCTTTCAAAACTAGTCTTTTAAGTTCAGGCTTTTGAAAACCATGATTTAAAGAACTAGTATTCAGTAGTAGACCCAAAATTACTACATGGCAGATTTGCATACCCTCTTTATATATCTAAGTGGAATCCCAGCCAATATCAATTGCAACAAAAATGATTAAATTTAACTACTAACATACCTACCATTCTCATCAACATAACTCAGAGGAAAACCATAATAATGCATGTCTTTATGAAGAATTCGTGGATTAACTAATCAAATATCGAGAGTTGAATAAAAAGTGTGACAAAATACAGTTGCTGTATTCTCTGCCGAAATCACTAATTATAAAATGAATCCAAGAAGGGTTCAACCATTGCAACAATGGGACGCATATTCAAAACAAGAACAGTTAACTGACTTTCCCAGTAACCAAACCCGGATCACAAAAAGTGATCAACTCAGGTGTTCAGTGTTAGGTTATTATAACGAAGAGACTCTTAGTCGTCCGGGAAAAACGATGGTTCGATGTTTGAAAAAATTCAGAAACGTCTAATCATCGTCTCATCACGCTAAACTGCGTTGTGAAAGAGATGACGGCCAAGTGGAAAAACATGAACTGTTCATGTAACTAATACAATTTCTCGATTAATAGTGTGTTGTTGGAATTTTTTATTATAAAATCAGATGCTAAACATTGAGGGGGCTTTTAAAAGGATCTGCGATAAACACACAAGTATTACAAACATCGTTTAATATACATGACCAAATACAATATGTGTCAAATAATCTAAATTTCACTTAACTGAACTTTATTTCAGAGAAGGAAAAGATTTATTACAAACTGAAAACTCTTGATAATCCAGAAACTAAGTTTAATTATCCTAAAAAATTGTATTCTAAGCTTGCAAATTCAAATGGTATGATGTATAATCGCTAAATAACAAAGTTTGTCATTGATGTTGCTAGAAAATAGTTCTGGTGGTTAATATTCCATTTTATATTTAAATAATTTTATATGCAATCACTTTACTACATTATTGCGACATTAAAATAAATGTTGACGATGAATTTGATCAAAAAACTTTTGGTAAAGTACTAAAGTAAATTTAATGTTATACAAAACTTAAAAGCTAAACATTTCGCTAATATTTTTTGTTGTTGTTATTTAAAAAGTAAGTTTGACATGTCAAGTGTTTCGTTTTATTTTCGCTTAGCAAATTTTTTATTAAAAATTTAAAGTCTTATACCAAAAATTAAAAGAACAAAACATGGAATAAACACACAAAACTCCCTTTACTTTTTATGCTTCATTTGTTTTTTGTTGTTAGATAAGGAATAATAATAATAAAAAATAATTTTACTCGGTACGACAAGTCACGTTTAAAAGAATAATGACATCATCAGGATTTCAAATTATGTTTTATTTTCCTTTATATAAACACATAAAGTAGAGTTTAAACCAAGAACTAAGCAGCAAACAAGAAAATACTTTCCTTATTTTGTTGTTGTTGATGTTTTTATATTAAGTTGTACTAATAAGCTTTTTTCGTAGTTTAACAAACGGGATTATCTAAAAGTTTGGAAAAACATTTAATGTATGCAGGACGAACGCAAGATGATGTCGACGATCATGGAAAACTACGGTATAAAATTTAATACAATAATTATATAATAAAATTGAAGTCAAGATGAAAAACATAAAACTATTAAAAAAATTTCTCTTGATGCGGAAAGTCGTTCGTTATTTTACAAGGCAAGAATAAAAGACTTTATAAACTTTAATTAGTTTTTCTTACATACCCGCTTATCCTACATAGGTAATCTAAATTTAACCGAATTCTATGTGATTATTTTTAATGGCATTCTTGAAATATATTGTAACAATATGTTCCACAGACGAGTTGTTCGAAATCCAAAAAGCTGTAAGCCCATTTATAATGTGAGTCGTTTGTATTTTAAGTAGTATTAACAAAAATATTAGAGGGTCAAATGACAAAACTTAGATAATAAATAATTTACTCACATTCCAATTTTGTATTTAGAAATTTGTGTGTCAGAGTATATACGGCGAAAATTTACCAGGTTTGACGTTTTTTACTAATCTTTATCATCTGTATTAGCCGGAAAATGATTTCTAAAGTAAAGAAATTTGATTTCAAAATTTCAGAGTACTTAACATATTCATAACGTTGGCTTTGATTTTACTCAACATGTTTCCAACTGTTGCGTGCCCTGAAAGCTACAGAAAAAACACTTTACAAAATAAAATTTGACTTTAAAAAACGTAAATTGAAAGTAATTGTTTCCATATTAGATAATATTTGAAATGTGTAAAATCAAAAAATGAAATTATAAAAATAAATCGTATGAATTGCCAATACATATAAGCGTAATCGTTAATTTTGTTTGATCGTAGAAATTTTTCTGGAATTTGGTAGTTTTTCTAAAATGTTTACATTTCCCAAAATAATGTTGTTATGGTTGGTATCTCTAATATATTCCGAAAGTGCACTTATTTGATTTGAAATTATACTTTTTAAATAAATGTTTTAATTTTTCGAAAAGATTTTTTATGTAAGGTAATTTGTACTTCCAATTTCAAGATTTGTTCTAAAATTTTGGTAATAAATTCTTTGTTTTCAAATCATTTTATTTATTAATTTTTTAGGATAATGATTATTTATCAAAGTGTTTTCCAAAAATTTAAAGCTATTGTAATGAAATTTAGTATCGGACAATTTTAGAATTTTTTTGAGTTTAAATTTTGAATGTATTAATTTTAATTAAGATTTTAAAAATTTTATTTTAATTAAGACCAGACAAAGTATTTCTATGGTAGCAGTCAAAAGAAATGTTCCCATCCGGTTCATGAATTAAAAGTAAATCTAGAAATGGAATTTTGTTTCAATTTCATTTTCAACAAAAAACTTGATTCTATTTTATATAAATTAAATTTAACTATTTTTTATAAATTTTATTGCCGAAAGAAAAATCAGAATTAGTCAAAACAATTTGTTATGCCGACATAAATTTAACTTTAGTCAATTTAGTTTTTGAAGTTTGTTTTATACTCCTCAAGTTTTCTTTCACAATGTCAGTGACACGTCTATTATCAACATTAGTGAACAAGGACGTAACATCCAAAGAAACTAAAAAGTAATTTTGTGGAAGCGTGAATTTCTGAATTTTTTGTTTAAAATCTTCCGAATTTAGAATATTAGAACTAGTATTACCAACACTAAATTTTAAAATATTACCCAAAAATGGCGATAAACTATGGGTTGGACAGTTAATTGAACTAATAATTGGTTTAAATGGAATACCAGGTTTGTGAATTTATGGTCCATATAATTTTGGAATCTCCGAATTATATTTGGTTAAGATTTTCCTAGTTTTTCATCCACATTACCGGAATTTTTCCCATCTTTAACCATAGTGTTTATTGATTTCTGAATCGCAACTGAATTATCTTTTGGCAATGTTTTGGTATCGTTAAGTAAACTTTCCATTTTTGTAACATATTCACTTCGCGATGTTATAGCGGTTGCATTGCCTTTGTTTTAACTTTTTTTGTAAAATTGTTTTATTATTCTTTGGGGAATGGAACCGGAAACATTCCGAAAGCTAAAGAACTCATAAAGATAATTATTAAAATTTGAACTAAAAACTGTTAATTAAACTTAATTAAACAAGCTCATTTAACAATTTGAATTGTTTAATCTCCAGGTTGAAATATGGAGATATTACGATCAAACAACCAAAGATATTTTCAAAATATAACTGCGCCACATGGCTCCAACGTCGTAAAATTATTAAAAAAAAATTAAATGAAAATAAAGAACTTGCGAAATGGTTCAATAAACAACATTTCTTGTTGAATTGTCGTAAAGAAAAAGTATTTTGAAGACCAGGACCTTAAAAAATGTGTCCAATATTAACCATGAAGTTTTCCTCCTACTTCAAAATAAATTCATTTTTGGAATTATATATCAAGAAATTAAAGAAACCATAAAAACGGTGGGGGAAACGAAACATAATTTGAATTTACTCCGGCAACATATAGAAGATGTTCTTCCTGTGATTGAGTATATCGAGTTTTTTACAAAGGCGAATGAATTTTTCATTTACCATTTTAATGAAATCAAGATAAGGCACAAAATCAAATTTGATAATCTTCAATATTGACCTCCCTTTTCATGTCAAAATTATTTTAAGTTTGGGAAATAAATTTTGTCTTCCTTCAATTGGTCATTCAGTGCCGTACTTCAAAATTATTTCTGATGTTGAAAGTGCAATTTTTCAATGATCGTTATACCACTCCAAACCGTTTTGTCAATATTTTGACAAATTTTAAATACAAATCAAATTCAAATATAGCAAGTCCTTTTGAAAATCGTATATTAAGTTATGTTAAACAATCAAAATTAATTTTTAAACTAATTTTTAAATTTTTTTTTTAATTTTTTTTTAATGCAACGTTACCATTATAACATCGCGAAGTGAATTTGTTACAAAAAGGGAGAGTTTACTTAAAGATAACACAACGTATGTTGAATTGCCAAAATATAATTCAGTTCCGATTCAGAAATCAATAAACACTATAGTTAAATATTGGAAAAATTCCGGCAATGTAGATGAAAAAACTTTTAAACTGAGTATACAACAAAATTCAAAAATTAAATTGACTAAGGTCAATTTATATCGGTAGTACAAATTGTTTTGACTAATTCTGATTTTTCTTTCGGCAATAAAATGTATAAACAAACTTTTGGTTCTCCTATGAATTCTCCAATTAGTCCCATAATCGCAAATTTAATGATGGAATTTTTGGAAAAAATGGGTTTAAGTTCTTCTTTTTAGACGATATTATTACATTTATCCCTGAAGACCAAATGCCACAGTGGTTAAAGCTTTGGCGTTTGGAGTGGGTGGTACCGGGTTCGAATCCCGATAGGGGCAGAATGCAAAAGGAAATTTTCATCAACAGATTACGTTGATAAAAAGGAACACAACTACCATGGGCCGACCCATCTTCCATGTCCAATACTATAGGCTGGCATGGAGCTATGTAATGCGCAGATGGTGACGTAAATCGGACCTGGAGCCGTACGTCTTCGATTTGGTATAACTATGTAAGGTAGGACGGGAAAAACAAACCATGAAAGAGTTGGGAGTGCTTTGGCCCCAGAACAGATTGCAGGGATTAAAAAAATAATAATAATAATAACCAATCCCTGAACAAAAAATTTAAATTTTTCTGGATGTTTTTAACTCTCTAAGTAATATAATCAAATTTACTGTTGAAAAGAAAGAAATTGATCACAAAATTTCATTTCTAGATTTACTTGTAATTCATGAGCCAGATGGAAAAATTTCTTTTAACTGGTACCATAAAAATACTTGGTGTGGTCGATATCTAAATTTTACTTCTTGCCTTCTTTCCTATCTCTTACAAAATTAATACATTCAAAATTTTAACTCAAAAAATTCAAAAATTGTCCGACACTAAATTTCATTACAATCTTTAAATTTTTGGAAAACACTTTGATAAATAATCATTATCCTAAAAAATTAACAAATAATATGATTTGACACAAAGAATTTATTACCAAAATTGTAGAATAAATCCTGATATTGAAAGTACAAATTATTTATCATCACCTTACATCTTTTCGAAAATTAAAACATTTATTTAAAAATTATAATTTCAAGATTATTGGTCGTTCAGCTACCAGTTTAAATGATATTTTGTTTTCAAAATTATAGGATCCGATCCCATTAAAGAAAAATCCAATCTTGTCTATCAAATAATATGTAATGATTCGAGCGTAATTTACACGGGACAAACAAAACTGTTTTTACGAGTTTACAGTTTGTTTTATTCTTTCAACATATACGTGGTGCCACGGGAAGTTCAAATCAAATAAGTGCATTTTCGGAACATAGTAGAGATACCAACCATAACATTATTTTGGAAAATGTAAACATTTTAGAAAAACAACCAAATTTCAGAAAAAGATCTATTTTAGAAATGCTACATATAAAATCCAGTTGAAATTGTAATAACAAAATTAACGATTACGCTTATATGTATTGGCAATTTATACGATCTATTTGGGTCCCGGTCGAAATTGCATATTTTAAAACGACATTTCAAAAACGGCATTTCTCAAAACTGTATATTTCAAAACGGCGTAAAGTACAAAACGACATAGGTACAAAACGGCATTCTTTAAAACGACATTTTTCAAAACGACATATTTTGAAACGACATTTTTCAAAAAGACATTTTTCAAAACGGCATTATTTAAAATTTCATTTTTCGAAACGACGTAGGCACAAAACACCATTTTTCACAAAAGCTTTTTTCAAAACGGCATTTCACAAAATGGCATCTTTCAAAACGACAATTTTCAAAATTGCATATTTCAAAACGACATAGGTACAAAACAACATTTTTCACAACGACATTTATCGTTTATTTATATTCTGTTTAATACATACATATATAAATAAATATTAACTTAATACTAATTACATACCAAAAGCTGTCATCTGTAATTTTTTTGTAGGCGTACCATTTTTTAAATTTCTTATAAACAAAACAACCAAATAAAATTCGAGTACAAAAAATATAATGCACGACTGTCAACGAAAAATAACGTAACTTTGTTAAGGTAAAAACTGAATAGTTTTGGGATACGCCATCAATAAGAATTAATTATTACAAGTTAATGCGGTTCAACCGCAGAAAATATTAATGTTCCTTGCTGTATTATTCGATACATTTTAGTAGGTATTCCCATTGCACTTCGCCCACTGTTTCTAAGTAATATCAAATTAATAAAACTATTACAAACCGTTTTTAACATAATATATATAACAAGTGTCATACGTATAAATATATACCTGAGCGTCGATGTAGTATACACGATATTCTGATGTAAACGTATGCAATACACCATATTATATAGGTGCGATAAACATAAAATTGTTGTGATTTAACTAGAACTAGAAGCTCTATATAAACATTTAGGTAAAGGAGAATATTATATGCATACTAAGTCTACAAATAATTCGTAGTTCCAATGACGGTAAATACCTTTCTTATAACATACTTACTAAAGTTTTTATTTAAAACATGTAGAAGAAATTTTTTATAATCAATTTCATTTCATACATTTTATTCAAAATCGTTTGTAAATTCAACTTTACCATAGGAACATGTGAAATTTGATCTTAACCGACCAAGAAATAGACAAGTTCTTTTCATTTGGCTTTATCCTAGAATATGATCCAAGAATCGTTCAAAAATTTCATTCATGTCAAATTTCATCGTGTTCCGTTAATAAATAACCGTACCGGACATATTCCACATATTAATAAAAAGATAATTCTAGATTCGTAATCGATTAAAATATTTCATTCTATCCTGTCAGATTTAAAAATGTCGTTTTAAAAAATGCATATGCGTTTGTATGCGTTTTAACCCTTATGCCGTTTTGAAATATGCAGTTCTGAAAAGTGCAATTTTGTACCTTATGCCGTTTCGTACCTTATGCAGTTTTCAAATATGCCGTTTTGAAAAATGCAATTTTAAATTATGCATTCTGAGCGGATCCCGATCTATTTTTATAATTTGATTTTGTGCTTTTACACATTTCAAATATTATTTAAATGGAAACAATTATTTTCAATTTGCGTTTTTTAAAGTCAAATTTTATTTTGTAGTGTTTTTTCTGTAGATTGATGTCACAATTGGTTGCCTAGCTAAAATAAAAAAATATGATTTTTCTGGTAGCTAACGATATCTACAGACAAATAGCTGCATTTTAGATAGCCTTGATTTCGTTTTTATTTTGTATAGAAAATATTTTTTTGTAAAATTGTTTTATTATTCTTTTGAGAATGGAACCGGAAAGGTTCCGAAGCTAAAGAACTGATAGAGATAATTATTAAAATTTGAGGTAAAAACTGTTAATTAAACTTAATAATAAGAAGTGAATTAAAAAACCGAGAACAATCTTGACTTTTTTGATGGAATACATACTGCTGTTTAGTGTAAATATATATATTGTTTTTGTTGTTGTGGTTACGTTTGCGATCGCGTGATCTTGAAATTTTTTGTTTGAATTTTTTTGTGTACAATTTACCATAAAAGGTTATGATAACATAAGAAATAAAAACATAACAATAAAATATAAAATATAAAAAGATAAATAAATTAAAACTAAAATTAAACTTCATCAGACTAAAACTCTAAATATAAAATCGATATTAGGGTGCTCAAAAAGCCAAACTTTAAGTGCCTGTAGAAATGATTTCGAATTTATTTGTTGTCGAATGCAAAATGTAAGTTGGTTGAATAAGGAAGGGGCAGTTACCAGGAAATGTTTTCTAAAATGTACACTAAAAAAATGTGGAACAACAAATAAGAAACGATCATTGTTCCTATATTGTATCGCACATTTGCTCTCAATAATCGATGCCCACATCGCAAATAAAATAAACTTAACACCTTATAAACATATAGATGTTGTAATGGCAAAACTTTGCAACTCAAAAATAATGGCAAAGCAGAAACCCGTGAAGACTTAAAACACATAATACGAATAGCATATTTCTGAACAATTATGAGAATTTTTAAAGTTGAATGATAGCAACCACCCCAATACGATAACGCATACTCAAGCCTAGATTTAATGCAAGCATAGTAGAATTTTAACAATACCGATTTAGGTGCTACTGGTCTTAATAGATATAAAGTTCGTAACGCATTGCTAAGAGACTTTTTTATTTTATCGACATGTTGCTTCCAATTCAGATTACAATCAACAATAACTCCAAGGTACTTGAAGCTTTCAACAGTTTCAATGGAAATGCAGGAGCTCGAGCAATTAACAGCATTACAAAAACTGGAATGATACGTTAACGGTGAATGTAAACTACTGCTACCCAAACTAAAATGCATAAACTTAGTTTTGTCACTTAAAATTAGAAAATGGTGGTTAAACCATTTCCTTAAAACTAAAAGATCGGCTGCAATTTTATGGCAAACATCAGTTTGTGAGGACCCACGATAACATAAACTCATATCATCTGCAAAGGCAACCATATAGCCTGCCAACTTGGCACTAAAAATTGAGTTTATGTATATCAGAAATAGAAGTGGCCCCAAGACAGAACCTTGAGGAACACCAATGTTTAAGACATAAGGGCTGCCCATAGTTCCATTCACCTTAACAACATGATTACGATTTGCAAGATACGATTTAAACAATTATTAATATTTCCTCTGAAACCAATTTTAGAAAGCTTATGCAATAGGCGGTTATGATCAACCATGCCAAAGGCTTTTTTTATGTCAACAAAAAGCCCAGCGCAAGATTCAGAATTATTTAGCGATGCATGCACGCTATTTAAAAATTCAATTAATCCAGACTCCGTGGAAAACCCATTGCGAGAACCGTGCTGACAACAACTTATAACACTATGCTTCTCTAGGAATACAACCATTCTAAATTTAAAAAATTGTTTCCATTATTTTTAACAGGACTGGCTGTAGAACAATAGGCCGGTAATTATTTAAGTCGCATCTGGAACCATTTTTATAAAGAGGTAGAACATACACATAAAATATATCAGACTATCACAGATTGAATACATATTGATTTGAAAATATGTTTTTTTCTCAATAACTACAATTAACTTAAGATCCAAAATAATATTTGGTCGAGATAAAAAGCCGAAAATAGCAATATAAAAAATATAGTAGTGTAATACGAGTTTTAGATAAACAAAAAAATAATTGTGATAGTGTAATACAGTCTTTAGCGCACCAAAATGACAAGGATCAAATACCAACATAACAAATTTGAAATCATTAAATTCACTTGACAGCAAATACAGTGAATGTGCAAACAAACAATGAGTGTTGGTATTTGTGTAATAATAATAATAATCAAACTTAACGGCAATAATAATAATAACAAAATTATGCAGTTAATAATAAAAGATAAACAGTGCAAGTATGATAGTATTTGTAGTGAATATTAATGAAATTTTAATTTTTTTGTTATTGTTTACTTTCATGAAAATAAAAAAACTGGAGCTAACATACGGTAAAAAATTTAAAACTGTTAAGAAAATGTAAACAAGTGAAATATGAATGAAATTACTAATAAATAAACAATAATAATAAAACATAAAAATCTAGTTAAATTGTGTATTAATTGTACATAACTCCTCTCATCCGCAGCTAGTTGCTGAATTTGTGTTAGTGGAAGAGCCAGCAGTTGCGGGTATCCCGATTTATAGAAGGATGTGTGTCGGATGAGCCCAAATTAAACAAATTGATGTCGTTGAAAGAAAATATTTCATGAACTGGAGAATCAGCTGATTTACGTAAGAATATTATATTTTCTTTGTACCATAAAAATTGAAATTTACACTTTGTTTAACCGTTTTAGCTGCATTGTAAAGCCTCGACTGGAACCTGGTGAGATGAAGGAGCAGAAAAATCCATTGATTAGGCGGATATGCGGCATATTCAGCTCCCAATTCTTGACAGCAGACAAATTTATTTTTCTGAAAAGCATCCAAAATTGTATTTTTTAATTCAAGCGAGCTTAATTGTGCAATAAAGGATCTTTTTAATAATGAAACGGAATCTTTTTTATGCATCATTTGTTTGATGGATAATATATTGTCTTTATGAACTTCAACCCCAGCTGCAGCCAATACACTGGTAATGGTGATGAGATCTAATCATCTTGGGGATGCTTTGGCAATTAGTTGGAATACCACACAACAATGTTTGACTGAATTAGTTGCTGCGATGATTGATCGAGTTGGGATTCAATAATGTTGAGTTTCTTTTCCTGTGTTTCACATTTTCTTTCGAGACTAGCAATTTTACCGTGTGAGCATTCGGAATCCTTAGTCAGCTTATTGATGGTCATTTTTATGTCACCAAATGCTTTGCATAAGAATGACAATGAACTTTCTACCGTATCTAATTGGTTCTTCATGCCCTGCAGAATTATAGTTAAATCGCTGAGCGAAAGATTGCTATTTACACTTTTGTTTGAATTGTTCTCACCACTCCCTGTGTCATCTATGATAGAGCAATTCGCTTTTGATCGGCAATAGGGGCACAACCACGTAGTAGAACAAACTTTTAGGTCCTTCAGTACCTCATCGGATATACCGGCACATTTAATGTGGAACAAATTCACACACAAACCACATTTGACGCCCGGGTGACGTGATTTTGAGATACCACTGAGGCATTTTTCACAATTTCCGCTCATATTTATACTTAAATCTGTTTTGGAAAACAAACACTACACTATTATATCAAAATGGCGGTATACTAAATGAAATTATTTTTTAATAATTAAAATTTGCGTAATAGTTGATTTATTTATATAATAAATAATTTAGTAAAATTAATAACTAAAAAATTAATTAATTTATATTTATAATTTCAGTTTCAATATTTTAATTTACAATTTTATTTTATATTTCTTTATATTTTTTAATTTTTTAGTTTTATTCGACTTATTACTGTGACAGTTCGATGTTCAATTGATGATTGATTTCCGCTTTTGTGGCAATGTGTTTTATAGTGTTTAATTCTTCGTTGTAATCTTCGGTGTTCATTGGTACATTGTTTAATCTATTTATGGATGGTGTGAGTCATTGGGGAGTGTGTGGTCTGTTTCGGTGTGTTTCCTGTATATTTTAAAGAGGTGTTCATGGTTGTCGTTCCCTATCGTGATGTCTACGAAATTGAATTTATTGACGTTTTCTGATTTTAATGTGAATTTTAAGTTGGGTTATCTACTATTTATGTGTTATGCGTTGATGTAACGTACTATATATTTATGTGATATGCGTCTAATTGCAAATACAAAGACAATAACTTTAGTAATAAACGACAAATTGAGCACTAAAACCAACAGGATCTATGATTTATTATAGTCAACACTAACCACAGTAGGAGGAACATAACAAATTAGACCTAGGATTAGTATAAAAGCAAGCAATTTATTAATTGTAAAAAGGAACTGAAGAGGACATTAATTTCGAAATTGATATTCCAATAATATTTATTATTGTCACTCTAAGGAAATTTACAAGTGTTTTTATTAAATAAATTTAATTCAATTTTGTGTTTTATACTCAAATACTTAAACATGAAACAATAAACTACTTGTTTTTATAATACGCGTTGCGCGCTATTCATTTATACAACTAAAAGTACTAGAGGAGGGGAATTGTACTAGAAATTACGAGGAAAAAAACTGTTCATGGTGTGTGTGCGCAAGAATTTTTTTTAAACATAAATACAAAACAATAAAATGTTCGTGCTTTTTCTATTTTGTTTCTGTATGTCTTGCCTTATCCCGTACGAAAACAAAACCGAAGAAGTTACTTTAGTTTATCAGAATGTCGTAGTAACGAATTTGTAGGGTTTGGTTCTTCATCTGTACTTTAAGCTTTACAAGCGTTAGTTATTTGTGACGGTCAAAATTTACTTATGTCCTATACATCATTTATTACTGGTTTTAAACAGTAGTGTACTTTTCTTATCGTAAGCTTTATTTAATGAAATTTCGAATTATTGACGAAATGGCGAACTTTTGTTCGATATGAGCCGAGAATCTTGAAAATATTTAAAGTCGTAAACTGCGTTAAGGTTTAACATACATAATAAACGACGTTTGATAATTTAATTTAATTTATATTTATTGATTATTTTGTTATTTTTAATATTTTATTATGATATTGTTATTTTACAAACACATGAGAGTTCAAGGGAAGATTATAGCTACAACATTGTTGATCAAATGGTCTCTTTATTTGCAACATTTTTGTCAATTAAATAAACTTCTAAAGGCATTTTACAAAATAATGTTGCGCTCGATATGCTTTCTAATTGAATTCAAATGTATTTATTTCTGTTATTTAGCTGGCATGAATGTTGTATTCTATAACCGAGTATTTTTTTGGATGGTAATGCGCGTAAGCTAGCAAGATATATAACAATACTGAATTTAAATTGAATTGACGATTGTCTAAGAATTGTTACGTCACTATATACAGTACCGAGAATAAAAAGTGCAACGCCAATATTTTTCAGGTAAAATTTTACTAATTGTCCCTTGTCATTATCGTTATTTAACTTTTTTAGTTAGTTTGAGATAAATATCCGCACGAGAAAGTTATTAAAATTATAATTTGTTCAAAATGGCCAAATACACACAACTAACTATGACTCGGAAAAATCGGATTCTGGCATTGTCTGGAACACCTAAAATGTCATCGAGGCAGATTGCTGTTGAGATTGGATGCAATTACTCTACTGTTAGCTGTTTTTAAAAAAAAATAATTCCACCGGTGAATTGGAACGCAAAAAAGGAACAGGTCCAAGAGGGAAAACAACGCACGAGAAGATTCCAAAGTTATCAGAATGTCAACAGCCACTCGATTTAAAACTGCTGTTGATATTCGGGCTGAATTCAACGCAGAAACCGGCAAAGAAATCGGGGCAAAAAAACCATTTCTTACAACCAAAATGAAACAAAAACGGTTAGAATGTGCTCGAAATCACTCTAATTGGAGTCTACAGTAGTGCCGAACAGTTATATTCTCCGATGAGCGATCAGTGCTTAAAAAATACAGTGAAGCATCCAGCGGGCCAAATGATTTGGGGATGTTTTTTCTATCATGAAATTAGAGAAATGGCCTTTATTAAAGGAACTATCGACGCAGAAGACTACAAAAAAACCTTAAAGGACCATTTGTTCCCTTCCATTGAAATGCATTTTTTGAGTGCTGAGTCTGTGATTTTTCAAGATGATTCCGCCCTTTGTTATCGAGCAAAAACGGTAAGCATTATGTATTTTTTTTTTCTTTTACTAATTTTATATTTAAGACGATAAAAAAAAGAAACAGTTAATTATTTTTATTTCTCTTCAGGTTAAAGATTTTCTGTTGAAAAATGGAATTCCCACTCTGGATTTGCCTGGAAACTCACCGGATTTGAATCCCATTGAAAACCTTTGGCACGTAATGGGGATTAAAATCAATAAAAAGATGCCTTCATTCTAAAAAACTCAATTCAATCATCGAAGATTTAATTGACTCCATGCCAACACGGATTGCAGCTGTTATTGCCAACAAAGGCGGAGCAACTAAATATTAAATATACATTTTATTACTTCGTAAGACACCTGTTTACCATAAAAATCAAAAAAACTACAATAAAAAGTGACTCAAGATTTATTACCTGTTCTTGAAACTGAAATTTAATTTTTACCTGAAAAATGCTAAAAAATTATAATGGCTTTAAAAACATTAAAAACATTTCGCATGAAATTTTGTTTTTCCCTAAAATGTGTGTTATATTACAAAAAACCACTTCTAAAACAATTATTTTTTTAAACGTGCGTCGTACTGGCAAAATACATCTTTTTGTGTATTTTTATGGGTGTTGCACTTTCTATTCTCGGTACTGTACTCTTTATAAACATGCTGTCGAACCTTTGCGAACATGTATCAGTCAGGTTAGATGATGTAGGATTGGGTGTATGACAGAAGCTTTATACGGCATATATTGAGATGACCCCTGGATATAATTGATTAATTATTCCAGTCGTTTATGACTGATAACACAGATTAACAAATTGTATCTACAGAAAAGGGTGTATGTGTAAATAATTAACAATCATATATAAAATTAATTAACAATGTAACTAGATAATGACTGGTGGGTGGCGTTCTAATCGTTTCTTTGACTAACCTTTCTAACCTTCCTGTAACGATCGCTAAAATAAGTTAGCTCACGTTGACAGAAAATTGTTTTCATAGGGATTTTGGGCGGTCAGTTCGTTCCGGCTAGAGCTCAGCAGTGTCGTGGAGGTATCTGAAATTTATTTAAACCTGTATTAGACCGCTTTCACAAAGAGGTGTAAAAGAGAGGCAAAACCTAAGACATCAATAATCGTTAAACCCACCTCATCAAATATACCTACCTACATTTCAGACCATTCTGCTCTCAACTTGAATTATCTCATGATTATAATTACACTACCAATAAACAAAATGTACACCGATTGATTTTAGATTTCATTATGGAGAATTTTAATAACGTATAAAAAAAATTAAATTTACAAAAACAATAAGAAATAATATAAAATGAAATTTAGAAAATACAAATTTAAATTATGAAAAATTAATTTTTAGTAAACCTAATGGCATCTTAATTTGTCTTATTTTAGTTTGCACTGTGAGATGCCGAAAATAAATTCCTAAATTAAAATCTAACTACAAATATTTCGTCGTTCTACTTAATATTAATTATTCACATGCAAACGAGGTTAATGAACTAATACTTATGTAAAATAATTATAAATATATGATATAAATGAACAATAATTAATTAATTAATCAAGGTACCTTGTTATTAAATGTTTATAGTTTAACGCGTTGATTTTCAAATATTGCAGTTGAACCGTTGTTATTCCAAATTTCGAATATAAATTCCAAACGAATATATCCAGTTGTAGTGAAGAATGTGATGTTAATCAAACAACCGGTGCTATGTTTATTGCTGCGACTGTACAATTCATTAATTACTGATGCAACGTATTTTAATTATTTCTTCACAATTTGTACGATACAACTTTATGTTGTTAGGTGTACATCGATCGTTTACCACAGATTTTTGTTGTGTTTACAGTAATGGTTTATAGTCACAGTGTTTTATTATGAAGACTATCAACACCAATACTTTCAAAAGAACGAATATTAGGATTTAGTTTATTAGAATAGTTTTATATATTTTTTGTATTAATTTGTATGGTAGGCTTAATTATTAACTTATGATTTACACTGTAGCATATACATACTTATTGTACATTTTAGAATATTTTATTATTATTCTTTCTTATCATTTACAACGTAGTTTAAATTATTATTAAGACTATTTAACTCAAATATTCCTGTTCACATTCACTTTTAATTAATAATTTTGTTGATTGTTGTTTTGTTGTTGTTTGTTTTTGTTAATTGTTTAACTGAGCACATCACTCCTTGAAATCTACAACAAAACTGTCCCCTTGTTTTATTGTATCATCGTACAGTTTCCATTTTTCCACCCAAGAATACTACTACTACAATACATCAAACAATACGACATCAGTGGTGGAGATTGTAAGAGGTAGCATTACGTTTAACGTATTGACTGAGTTGATTTAAAAAAACTGACGGCAAGGCATACAAGGGTTGTATCATTGTACGCCGGTACACATTTGGGCACGCATAATGCTGTAAACAATTCGTTTTTCAAATATGATTTTGATATTGAATTTCGCTTACTCCAGAAATGTGCTATACGTAGCTAGGAACGCCATTACAGATGGTCCGCATGTCTCCTTTCATATCATACCATATACCAATTATGTCTACTTGGCCGATAATGACGACTGACATGATTTACAAGTATGGTTATAAATGTTGAATAATTATTCCAAGTGATTCACAATGTGCGGCACCTTGTTTTCAAGTCCTACGCGTACTTCTACCGTAGTAAAAAATAATATGCTTTTGTCCCGAAGCAGTAATTTTCGTAAAGGTAAATAGCTTTGTACTCAGTATACGAGAATGTATATGAATACACCATTTAACAGTAAACAGTATCATATAAATAAGTGTTGACTTTTATAACGATCGATTATATCACATAAAATATATTAATATCATATTCAACTAATAATATACGAGTATTTTGCCATAAAATAAGTTCAGGCTAATAACTTGGTAAAGTTTTCGATGAATTTTATAAAATTTATTTGATTTTGCTTAAAGGCAAAAAATTCGTTGCAAGGATTTTCCGATTGGTTTTTTTACGTTCATATACTCGTATATGTACGTAAGAGCAACTCTAGTACGTGAAGTACGGATACACAAGCAAATCGATATTTTCCAAAAAATATACGTACGAGTACAAGTATACTACTATATGCTTGTGAATAAAAATTATCTCTTGGTTAAATAAAATATTATATTTGCAAAAATTATGGAAACCAATTATTAAGAAAAATAAAGGCCGCAAAAATACAAGTAAATAAGAAAAATAATAATAAACCATTTTTATTTCCTGTTGTGGGTTTTCTTATTTATTGTCTTAATGAATAATAATAAGTACCAGAGAGATAAGACTGAAAAAATCCTTAAAGTTAGACGAGCAGCAAAAATTAAAATTAATTTTTATTTACACCAATTATTTGCGGTTGTTTTATATATCCTCAAAGATTAATACGATGTTAAATTTAATGAAATATTTATTGATCGTGGTGGTGGTAAAAGACATTTTATCAGAAATCATAATATTTCGGTGAGAAAAGTTTGATCATGTAATATTAAACCAAATAGAACGCAAGCGAAATAACTAGTACAGATAATCTTCATCAGGGTTGGAGCGGTCTACGTGTTATTTAACAGTTCGTACAATACAGATTCATTGCAATAAATTGCTTCTAACAGATAAAAACGCTGTTTTACAGATAGAAAATGTGCAAGATGGTGAATTGGTGCGCTCCTTCGAATAGTAATAATGTAGTAACAATTATAGGAAAATCAAACATTCCAAAGATAATTTGACAGTTTACAGTTTTTTGAAAATCTAAACCAATTTGATTGAATCAATTTAAATATTTTATATTATAATCCATAAACCAAATACGTTTTCTGCTCAAACAACATGAAAAGCGAATAATTTTGTGTACGAGTAAGTATGAATGTAAATATAGTATGGAATTTATTTCATTTCTTATCTTAGCGTAATATTTCTCAACTTCAGTCCTTACATAAACAGGAGTGTAAAGCAAATATCAAGACAAATTATTCTATTTCGAGAATACTCATAAGAACAAGTTAATAAAACATCTGAATAGTAGATTTCTGATGTGACTTTATTATATGCGTATAATTCATATGTTTTATTCATATGTCAAACCAGTTCTTCAACGATGGCATCAATGTCTTTATGGAAATATTTTATGAACGGTTTTATCACAGTTCTATTTAATCAAAGAACATTTTATTGAATTTTTAGACAAATATGATGTTTTTCAAATACCAATGATCAGGATCATTTTACGGATAAGTGATTAAAAAGGATAAGGAAAAGTCAAAATAGAATTGACACTTATCCTAAAAACTCACACCATATTCATTATCACACAGCACTGAACTTCATCATCTCTTGGTCTTCGAACATCTTGAGTCATCTCAAGAATCATTATAAAATAAAAATGTTTCAATTCAAGATAATTATGTTTAATTCTATTAAGTTTACCTGTTCACATGCACATACATTGTGATTTAATTATAATACTTAAATACTATTCTCAATTGGAAATACAATCACAAATAAAATAGTATAATAGTTTTGTTAAATTTATTACAAAACTATTATATTATTTTATTTGTGATTGGAAATACGATATATCTAAATGGTGAATCAGAATGTTTTAAATAAATTTGTAACAAGAATTTATAGGTGCTATATACTCGTATTTTCAAAATTGGAAAAAAATTAATCAAATTAATTTATAGTTCAAATAATTTAAGATTTTTTTTGATGATGATTTCTTAAGACTTTTCAATTACAGAGTGATTAAAATTTTGTAGCTACGCGAAGTTGTGTTCTTGAAGGATGTTGACGTTTTAGGAACAACTGCGCAGTTCTGTCTATCTACTCTGGAGGATATCTCTACATGTTCATCTGTTTTCTCATCCTGAATAATTTTTAGCTTTAGCGAAATATCTTAAAAATCAACTTGAAAATATTCGAATATAATTAAAAGGTTATGTACTGTTCCGCATCAGATGTTTTTAAAAAAAACAAAATAATTATTCAGCTTATAGTCAAAATGTATGTAAAATCTAATAACGCAAATTACAAAATTAACATATTTTTGTGTTTTAATTGTTCATGTTTTTAACTGCAAAAATTGATACTAATCAACAGAAACTTTAAGTGTTAGGAAAACCAACCTCAGTTTGTAAGGAATATTTGAAACATTGTTAGAAGTTTGAATACATTTATAAATATTTTAAATAATACACTACTAATTTGTATGGTTTAATTTTGTTGTCTTGCGTTTGTGTTATTTAGAGGTTTGTGAGTGTTAGTTAAAATTAGAAAATTATCTGTATTATTGAAATTAGGGTAATATTCCGTTGAAAGCTAAAAATTTCCCTGTGTGCTGATAATTTATTTATGGTGCATAACGCGCAGAGTACTTTACAGTACCATGCTTTTATAGACATTTGTGGAATAATTAAAAATACTGAGCCAGAGCTTCAAAGGTTGGATAAACCGCGTAACGATGGCTATTAAATTTAGATGAAAATTAATAAAATAAAAACAAAATTAAATGAAACTTATGTAATTATTATTATTAACTACTGATAAAAGTTATAGGTCACGGAATAACACAAATTAATGGTATTCTGGATCAGGATTCTGATCATGAAAAAATATAGGCTTAATTTAAAAGAAACTGAATGATCGATGAAACACGCCTCCGCCTGCCAGTGCTTAACTTAGCCCAGCCTCATCAATGATTTGATCAAAATGCCATTTTGATCAAATCTTTAATTTCACAAAATTAAATTAACCTATAAAAATAACAACTTAAGATTTTCATTTCAAAGTATGTATAAATTTGTAACTATTATTTATTTAACATTAAATAAATTGATTTTCAAACACAAATTTAAATTAGTTAATAAGAAAAATAGAACAAAATGTTCTCAATAATGCAAATTATAATCATTTTGATAAGTACTCGTGAAGGTATGCGAAATAAAAACAAAATAATTAAATCAATTTAACATTAAGCCTATGCTTCTCCTACCTTAAACTTAATAGTAACGGAATATAATTTTAACTAGGACTTAAAAAATTATCCAAATAATATAATTAAATCAAGAATCTTTTTTGTTTGGTGAAAATGTTGCATGTTGAATATATTAAATTTAAAGATGTTGCACGATTATTCCGTAGTACTTGATGAGTATTAAACAATAATTTTCTATCTGTATTGATTATTGTATATTGCAAATACTTTAAATTTTATTGTGTGTTTTTATGAATTATTATTATTCATTATTATGTCCTGGATATTGTACATGAATGAATTTTCGTAGCACAGCGGCGTTTCAATTACAATTATTTTTATTAACACTATATCTGGGACCCCTTATATTGACCACTTGTGGTTCAGTTTTAAATCGTTTTCATTGCAATGGAACTGATATCTCAAAAGAGATTAGTGTGCCGCTATAAGATCGTGTAAATTCAGTGTGGTAACGTGAAAATTATTGTATTTTGTTAAACTTAGTTTTTGTGCTCAGCTTAAAATCATTTTTTGTGGTAAAATGTATTAAACAACAAAAATAATTAGAAATGTTTCATTTACTAATAAAATTTGTGTTTCTACAATGTGTTTTAAACATTTAGTATGGGTGTACGATAACGCTAAATTTAATTAAAACTAAAGGTTTTGAGTATTTTATTATTATGAGGAGTTACCTTTACCAACTATTAATAAATCTCGTTTAAATCCTTATAATTTAGCTTAAAATAGAGAAAGTGAAATATCAATTTTTTATTGTGAATTAGATGAATATTGAAATAATGATAAAACTGACCATCTCAAACTGTAAAATTTTATATTTATTATAAAGGGTGTTCCATCTGTTAGTTTTTTTATATTAAAAAACAACACATAATATGTATTGGAAATTTAAATTTATTTATTGAAAAAGAAAGTTGGTTCTATGGCATTTATGTATGGAATACAACATCGTTCATGAGACTACCACGGATCCTGCTACAGACCTGCTTACGAGCATCAAAATTGTTGATGACTTTTTCCAATAAAAGCAGTTCAATGCACAAACACAAGAGATCTTTACTTTTCAAAAATAAAAAATAATAATAATCTAACGGTGTCAAATCGCATGATCTTGGTGGCCAATTGATATCAGAATTTCTTAAAATTATGTGATCATCGAACTTGGTTGCCAATAAATCGAGTGTTTCACGATTTGTGTGATAAGTGACACCGTCAGAACATCTAAATCAATTTCATCAAATTTTGATCACCAAAAATCTAATTAACATGCCACTAAGGGATACTCGGCTCGTCACGAACATTTTCACTTACGGCTGTTTCTGTTTCATGAGTACGAACTGGGCGTAAATTTCCGTTTAATGATAAATGAGATTATGTAATAATTTCGTTATTTATTGGTAATTTTTGCTTCAGTTTTCAAATAATTATCGGTTTTGCTTTTTTAACTAGGCTATTGAAGCTACCTTAAAGGACCGGAAATATCAATGTTTTCGGACTAAATTAATGACAAAAATATAAAGTCATTGAACCGGAATTCATGATCTGGCCGATGGTGTTCATAAGCTTTACGACATGCAACTGAACCAGTTTTTGCAAAATGTTCAACCATTTTGCGAATTCCAGGCTTTAGGACACCTATGCTGTCCAAAATTCAAGAACAACCATTTTCGTAATAAGTTTGGATAACCATATCGCGTTGTTGTGTTGTATTGTGAAACCGCACAATATTTTTTTTGGTTTAAAAAACACCAACAGATGGAACACCCTCTATTTATTTTTAATTTATATATATGTATATTCAATACACACAAGTTAAAATTGGTAAACTGAACTTTAGCCGAATTTCAAAATTTTACGTAATTATATTCCTTTAATTTAAAATTGTATGAGCAAGCATTTGGTAAAACGACTAAACTTAAATACAAAATGATTTTTTAATGTGTTTTTATGTAAATATCTAAAATCACTTAACCAAACATTTCGTATAAAATATCAGCCAAAATTGATTTGGTAAAGTGACTAAACTTAAAATTAAAATTTTTTTGGTTATCTTTTTGTATAAATGTAAAGTGATTAATCTCTAGTTTAACCGTTTTACCAAAATTTTTAAAACATTTCGAGAAGTTTTAACTCCGGTTTAGTTCATTTAACAAAAACTGATTTGAAATATCTGTAATTTAAAAAATTACATTTCAACTTTAACTCTTTTACAAAAATTTATATTTCTGAATTTTTAAATAAACTTCATATTACCCGTTTTTCTGAGTGCATATAAATACTTAATGCAGATAGTGCAAAAAGTTCATTTTTTGAGGAGAGATTTTTAGTGAAGTTACATTAAAAACGTTACATTATATGTATAAGTATCAAAAATCAATGCGGGCATCTCGATCACATATAATGGTGGCTATGGACAGTGATCGGAATAATGGTAAGATGTGATTCAAATAAAATTTCTTTTAAGTTTATAATACATACCGCATAACATAAATGTTATTTAGGGTGTAATACTAGTTCTAATGAGCCATTAGAACCCAATCAAGGGCAGATAGGCCCCCCAATGGCGATCATTTGTTGATTTACTTAGGGAATGAAGGTGATGCTCCCTGTGATGCACAACGAAACCGAATCAATTATCGAGGTTCTTTCATTGAAATGACGAGTTTTTAATCAATGGCCACTAATTTTGGATGACAAGATAACACTAGATATGGAAGGAAAGATAATATGCGATTCATGAATACGACAAATGATGAACTAAACGGCGATGACTTTGACGACAGCGACAAGAATCCGAATTATCTTCTGTCTAATTCTTCTTTTGATGAAACTGAGCTGGAGGAGATGGGATAACAAGTATAGGAAAGTTTGGCGAATGTGAGTGAAACAACGACCGAAAGAAAATACAACAGAGCAACAAGAAAACGAAAGCGTAACAGGTCAATCACACGCCACGAGAAACCAAAAATTGGTTAAGGACCGAAAAGTCTCAGCTCTAAAAGCCATTGCCGACAAAAGTGTGCCAGTAAAATACCAATTTCTATGGACACTTGGCGATTATAATTTGAGATTATTGTACGTTTCCGGCTTAATAGAAGTGAAAAATACAAAAACAACGACTCTTGTCAAAAGTCAAACCAAATAGAATCCACACCACCGTGTACCATTTGGAGATAAATAAACAACGATAACAAGTAGGCGAAATAAACCGTTTTTGAAGACCCTTACAAGCAAAAAGCTGTATTCGGACCCGATCAAGATTATTGATAATCGAGCTAAACATACCCCAAAACACAAATTAAATAAGTAGAGAATCAAAGAAATTAAGGACTCTATTAGTTTATTTCCTGTTTACGGGAGTCACTACTCACGTAAAAGATCTGCTCAAAAATATCTTCACGCTGATTTAACCATCACAAGAATGTTTGAGCTATATTGTGATAAAACTAGTGATCGATTTTTGATTTCAAAACATAGACAAGTGTTTGTTACAATGGGTATTAAATTTAAGAAACTCAAAGTGGACACCTGTAACAAATGTGAAACATTTAAACCGAAACTAAACTAAGCAAATAAAAACAAAAAGTTCGACATTCTAATTAATCAAATAAAACATCATGAACAAGCTGATTATGCATACAAGGCCAAAGCAAATGATAAGAGGCTGGAAACTAACCAAAGAATGATTGTTGTATTATTCGATTTGCAGCCGTGCCTTCCGACACCGTTTTTACAGACGTCTGTTTCTTTTTACAAAAGACAGCTGTGAACAATCAATTTAACGGTTTACAATGTACCATACTGTTTTCTTTGGAATGAAACAATAGCTCTGTTACTGGATCCTCGGCGACACCACGTGTCTTATGATTGGGTAGCTCTTAGTGGATATGGGGGATTCATTTAGTCGCCGGGTTTAAGCAAAAAAAAGATCCAACAAAAACTTACACGTGAGCATGAACATTTATACTATTCACCTTCCATTTCACATCCCGCTGAACATCATCCCAATAAACGAAATTATTTCATTTTTATAAATTCATTTATTATATTATAAATGGAAATGGTAATTTATTGTAAATATTATAATCTTCCTAAAAAAAAAGTTTATGAAATCAATTATAAGATAACAAGAACAAATAAAATCGTACTACGCGATCAATTATAAATACTGAATATTGGACGGCTTATTCTCAATGGATTTTATTGCGTATTCCATATATATATATATATATATATATATATATATATATATATATATAT